>JAGFNQ010009594.1:297528-378535 GCA_024364735.1 Boesenbergia rotunda
GCGCCCATCACTGCTTCTGCGTCGCACCCACATTAAATGCAAAGAGAGGCGGTGGTCACTATAAAAGGGGGAGAAGGGTGAACCATCCTTCCTCATTCGTTTCGCTTTCTTTTTGTTGGTAGACTCCTTGTGCAACTGGTGATATGCTAGTGCACTTTTCTCCACCCCTTTTTACGGCAGGGGTGGTCGACACCGCCTGGGAGGATAGCGGAGACGTTGTAGTGTTTCTCGCCGAAGGACCTAGCGGATCGGAGGTGGAACCACATGTTTCACACTGTTCACCAGGGAGCATAGTGGAGAAGATGTCCGGGGTCTCGCTGGAGATCCTGGCGGAGGTGGGACCCCGGGTTTGGCCGAGAAGTCCAGAAGGGATATCATGTGCTCCACCGGGGAGCATAGCAGAGATGACATCTCCTGATGGTTCATCTTCTGCCCCTCCCCGGGCGGTTCGTCCCTTGTCCGTCTCAAACGTCATCCCCTTCCGAACTGCTCATTTCCCCGAGTTTTGGGCATCGGATGGCGTTTGTCGGGATGGTGCAGTGTCGTCACCCGGAGAGGAGTTGTAGCTGCTGCTCCCCCTCTTCTTCCTTTTGAATGTGGTAGTCATCCTTGTCATTAGATGCATCTTTATGGTAAGAGGTAGTTAGGGTCTTCGAACGGAATAGTTAATGATTACGAGGATGAAGGACCAAGAGGTTTCCTCCGTGGCCGATGATTCAAGGATTTCGACCATACCGCGTGTGTATCCCCGCTTACCCGCTATTGGAAGATGGTTTCGGGCCAAGCGACTCTGTAGGAATGATGAAGTGATGGAGAAAAGCCCGAGTAGAGAAGTGATTTCCTCTACCGAATCTTCTGATTGTATCTTGGTATTCCTCTGAGATGTTGGCATCAATGTATTTCCCATATAAATGAAAGAAAATAGTTATTACCTTTGATGTGCACATGCTTGTGTTTATATTTTGATATATCGCTTGTTCCCCTTTTGTCGGGTAGACTGTGTGAACCTTACTTTCGCAACGCCTTCGTATCCCTGGCACCCACAACGTCCCAAGGCCTCAGTGCCTCAGCTACTTGGTCGGGCGTCTATATTACCTAGACCAAGCCTAAGTACCCTGGGCATCCGTAGCACCGCGAGATATTAGGGTTTTTATTCTTGGTTGGGCGTTCGTAGCACCCAGACCAAGCCTAAGTACCCCGGGCATCCGCAACACCGCGAGGTATTAGAGATTTTATTCTTGGTAGGGCGTCTGTAGCACCCAAACCAAGCCTAAGTACCTCGGACATCTGCAACACCGCGAGGTATTAGGGTTTTTATTCTTGGTAGGGTGTCCGTAGCACCCAGACCAAGCCTAAGTACCTCGAGCATCCGCAGCATCGCGAGGTATTAGGGTTTTTGATTCTTGGTTGGGCGTCTGTAGCACCCAGACCAAGCCTAAGTACCTCGGGCATCTGCAGCACCGCGAGGTATTAGGGTTTTTGATTCTTGGTTGGGCATCCGTAGCACCCAGACCAAGCCTAAGTACCTCGGGCATCCGCAACACCGCGAGGCATTAGGGTTTTTGATTCTTGGTTGGGAGCCCGTAGCACCCAGACCAAGCCTAAGTACCTCGGGAAGCCGCAGCACCGTGAGACATTAGGGTTTTTGATTCTTGGTTGGCAGTCCGTAGCACCCAGGCCAAGCCTAAGTACTTCGGACATCCGCAGCACCGCAAGGTATTAGAGTTTTTATTTTTCGGTAGTACATTGGCACTTTAAAGAGGGCACCTTCCTTTATTACATGAATTCACTGCAAGACAGCAAAAATACACAGGCGGGTATACAATATGCAAGGTAAATCTTATCGGGAACAAAAGGGTCGGAGATAGTTGGCCTGCCTTGGCCTCCTGTGCATGACCGCCTCCTCCAGTTAGCCTTCTGGAGTCCTTGGATTCTTCCGGGACTCTGATATGACTTCCCCACTGTAGCATCGCCGAGACACCAGCTGGTCCCCCTTGACTTCAGCCACTCGGTCGCCCACGGGGAATTTTATCTTCTGGTGGTAGACAGAAACGACCGCCTGGAAGACACTGAGCGCCGGGTGGCTTTAGATGGCGTTGTTGGATGAGGGAGCGTCCACAATCACGAAAGGCGTCCTCCTGGTTCTCTCAAGCACGTCGCTGCCCAATGATAGCGATAGGGTGATTTGTCCTAAATGCTGTACTCGATACCCCGTAAAGCCGAACAGTGGGGTCGAGACCGGGAGTAGCTCTTCCTCGTCGCTCTACATCTGGTCCAGAGCCGCCTTGTACAGGATGTTCACGGAACTTCCTGTGTCCACGAAAATGCGCTTAACCTCGTAGTTGGTGATGCGGGCAAGCATTACTAGGGTGTTTTCATGGGGAGCTTCCACTTCTTCCAAGTCTGCTAGACCGAAAGAGATTGTAGGGTCGTGCTCCTGGCTCCAACTCGTCCCGATTGAATAGTTTTCCAGTCGCCGGGTATGAGACTTCCTTGTCTGGTGGGAATCTCCTCCAGTGGGTCCCCCGAATATTACTCCAACATGTCCCGAGCGTGGGCCTCGTACAGGGGCCTTGCCCTTTCGGGGATCTTTTTCTAAGGAGGGAGATCAGCGGGGTGCAGGCCCCCGACTCCTTCCTCATGACCGTGACCAAGACCGCTATCGGGTCTCGTTTTTCCCGGCCTGCTGAAGCCAAGGACAAAGGCTTCGCCGTAGAGATCTTCGGCGATACCCCGCTTTATTCCACTTTCTCCGAGGTTTGGTGTCTGCCTCCTCACTCAATTTCCTCTTCAAGGCATGACACTCCTCGGTGGAGTGTGTTGTACTGCCGTGGAAACCGCAGTACTTCGCCAATGGCTCCGGCTGCTCAGTATCCACCGTCTCGACCAGCCTTCGCTTGCCAGCCCACTGGTCCTTCCCGAGGTGAAGGTCCTTTCCTCGAGTGGGAGTTGGGGCCTCCCTCCTTTCGGATCAGGGAACCACTTGAGGGAGGACTCCGACTGGTTCCTTGCGACGGGCGTATTGCACCTCCTCTACTTTAACATGCTTGACAGAACGCCCCAACAGATCATCGAAGCTGATGGGGGGATTCTTCACCAGGGATCAGAAAAAATCCCCTTCCGCGAGCCCTTGGGTGCAGATACTGACGAAGATTTCCGACGTTGCACTAGGCACGTCTTTGTGCCACCCTGTTGGACCGCGGGATGTACTCCTTGATTGGCTCTTTCGTCTTCTGCTTGAGGGCGAACAAATTGAGTGTCGTCTTCTGATAGCTCCGGCTACCGGCGAAGTGGTGGAGGAAGGTGGTTCTAAACTCCGCGAAGGAGTTGATAGAACCTTGTGGCAGCCTCTGGAACCATCGCTGGGCTACTCCAGACAGGGTGTTCAGGAACACCCGACACTTTACACCGATAGTATACTGGTGCCAAAGTGCCGCGTTTTCAAACTTGCAAACATGATCCTCTGGATTTGTCTTCCCGTCATAATCAGCGATCTCAGGCCCACGAAACTGCTTCGGCATGGGGTCTTCCACAATCTTAGATGAGAAGGGAGTAGAGGGAGCCTTATGGGAGGCCTTAGGTTCCTCCCTTTTCCCTTGTCCCTCTTTGTGCCTCTGCGTGTTGTAGGCTACCGAGTTGGCCTTCTTGATATCTCCGGGAGAATCTCTCCGGGGGCTTGGGGCTGCTCCATCCCATCGCCCCACTGGTGTGACGGATCTTCGTGAGTGCGAGATGGAGACTTTAGGGATCTCCTCCCGTGAAGGAGCCCCTCGCTGCGAGGCGGCTTGCTCGACTTGATGCTGCTCGAGCGCTTCTTTGATGACGTTGGCTATTAAGTGATCTAGTTCCTCCCTCGTCAGGACAATGGATTGTCCCTCCGACCTTGCCATTAATGCTCCTTCTGGTGCTTTACGGGTTTCCCACAGACGACGCCAAACTTGTTTCGGAAGGAATCAACATCGACAACCAGTCACCGGGGTTCAGCCCACGTAGATGTTGATGATAGGTGAGGAACTCCGCGCCCTACGAGATCAACAGGAGCATTAGGGGAACACGTCGAAGGTTGTCCGGCGGAGTCCACTCCGACGCTCAAGTTAGTGCCTCGATGAAGAAGAGTAGAAGGCAAAAAAATATACGAGTAGTAGAGAATGCATAACCCCCTTACCGGAGGGGTTGGAATACTTTATATACTTGTGGCGGCTGCCTTGGTGCGTCCCATGATCTATGCCACGTCCCCCCTTCATCGGTTACAGGATAGTCTTTGAAACGACCCACGCTGTCATTAAGTGTGACCCGTTACGATATTTAAGGGTCATGATGACTCCGCGATAGTGGGGGTGTTTATCCACGGATCCGAGAAAAATGGGGGGGACCGTTACTTGAGGTCGAATGCTGCTTGGGCTCCGCTTCCCCAAGGTGATCTCGGAGTCTTCTGGCCCGGGAGTCTCCGGCGCTCCGCTTCCCCGAGGTGGTCTCGGGACCCGACTTCCCGGGGTGCTCCCGGGAGGGGTTTTTTGATCTGATCTCCAGGGCGTGTTTTTTGCGGGAGGGCTCCGGAGGCTCCTCTTCCCGCGAGTGTCCCGGGAGCTCTGAAAGAGGAGTCGCTCAGACTCATCACATCTTACCACCCAGCTTTTTCAGCCCACGTGTCCGTCCCGGGCTATTAAACCCCATCAACGGTGATTCCGATTGATTCATCGTTATCCTAAGATATCGTTTGATTCGGAAAGACGATAAAAAATCATTAATAGTGTCTGATTGTCGATCGGATGACTCGTCGGTCATTGTCGACGAGTGTGGGATAGGCAGGATAGGATTCTTCTGGGACAGAGGATCCCGTCTACAAACTCTTGGATAGATATGAACAAGGATATTGGGGTGGGGTGGGTGGAATGAAAGTGGTTCGGAGATTTTTTTTTTTTTGAATGCATGGTAAAAGAGAAAGAATATTATTGGAGAGAAAATTAAAAAAGATAATCCATTTTAAAAGGGATATACTTTTATAATAATATGCAAAACGGCTTACAAAATCTTCATAATAAATTTATAAAAACAAAAAAATAAATAATTTTAAATTAATATTTCTTTTAAAAACATTTACTAATTATCCGGTTGCAAAAGTAACACCAAACAGTTGATGTATTCAAATAAATTTTTTAATTATTTTATTTTGAATTTTGTAATGTTTTGACTGGATGCTAACAAGTGCAATTTCAAATAAAAGACAATGCGATTCATAATTTAAATAAATTAGAATAAATTAAATAATTTCATTTTAGGAGTAATTTCATAAAGTTCGATATTTGCGAACGTTCATATGGAAGCTTCTCAGACAAAAAGCTTCATTTTCAGCGTCTTCTCCATACCCGTCCCAAGACTATTACGAGAGAGGTAAATCATGATCTCCGAAATAATTAGTGCACAGTTAGGCTGAGAATTAATACATCAAACGTCCAGAATTTTAATCCAGTGCGTCTCGTACGATTCGAACCTAGGACCTCTTAAATAGGACTCTCGTATATTAATCATTTCGGATCCCCATGAAATCCATCTGGAAGCTTCTCGATTTATCTTAAAGATAGCTTAATGGAGGAGTAAAGAGGTCTCCTTGGTAAAAGTTAAGTTCTTTAGTCTTCTGGATGATTTCCTATAGTAAAATAGCTTAAGTGGTCTCCTTGGTATGCCTCTTGCTTCATATTTTTTCACTATCCTTAATCTTTTGCAAAAAGTTAAATATTCTGTAAATACCAATTAAAGAGGTTCATGTTAATTTAGAAGAAAAAGTAATAGAGAATAATTAATGCTATTATAATTATAACAAAAATAATCTCTTAGTATTACTTTTCAAATCTAATATAAGATTATGACGTTTAATGAAATAATTTATTCCATGATCATGTAATTTTACACATTGTGTCAAAAGGTAAAATATTTAAATAGCAGTAATAAAATATAAGGATAAAAAAACTAGAGTTAAACAATTGACATATTAATAATGATACTTTTGTATATGTTAAGAAAATTAGTCTAGTCTAATAATTAGTTAGAAAGTTAAAGTTCTAACACTAAAATATCTGATCAAAATGATAATAAAAAATCTAACAAATCAATCATTATATGAAAAAGATTAAACCAAGTTAAAATGATATTGTTGGAACAAATTAATTTGGAAGTCATCTAAAATTTTCAATCAATCTTAAGAGACTCATAAAATAAATAATGGAAATTATTTACCATTAAATTCATGATTCAATTAGATAAAAACACTGAAATATTTTTAACTCATCAAATTTAATACGACTACCTTAAATACGAATTACTACCACCTATCTAAGCATGAGATTAGACCATATTATCTCATTCCTTTTCATACATGGATAGTGTGACGGTGGTGTAGAGGGGTGTCAGAGTAGTGGGAGCATCGAGGAGGGCAAACTGCTACATCTCCAACTTGTTCAGTTGTTGCTCACTATCCATCTGGATGATAAAGGAAACTACGAGGATGAGAAAGATGATGCCAGCGATCTTCGCATCTTTTCTAGCGCTACAAAGGTGCTTCTTGGTTATGGTGGCAGCCTCGGCGACGACAAGCCTACCTCGCACGACAATCGCAAACTCTGAGATGTAGTTCAACATGTGGGAGTGTAAGCCATCGGCCCGCCCCAGTAAGGGTGTAAATAAGCCAAGCCGCTCGTAAACTATTTGGCTCTCAGTTCGAAAAAAATTCGTTTGAGTTCATTCGATTAAGTTAACGAGTCGAGCTTGAGCCTGATTTCGAGCTAAAACATTATCGAGTCGAGCTCGAGCTTAGTAGTATTTGGTTCATGAGCTTACGTACGTGTTCGTTTAGAGGCTAGCGAACGTGTTCGTTAAAATGTTTCTATATATATAGCTAATTATTGTAAACGAACTTGAACCCAACTCGTTTAATTTTAAAATGAATTTTTATCAAGCAGAACTCGAGACAAGCTCGAGCTATTTAATTTTATTACGAGTCGAGCTCGAATTTAAGAACTAAATCTCGAATCGAACTTGAGCTGAGCACGAGTTTAGAGATAATGAACCAAGTTCGAACTCAAATTTCATATTGTTCGACTCAACTCTATTTGATTACACCCTTGCTCCTCGGAAGCGAACTCTTCAATGGATATGAACGAGGATATACGCGATATAGTTTTATAATAATAGACAAAACGGTGTGCAAAATCTTCATAATAAATTATAAAAACTCAAATATTAAAATAAAAAATAAATAAATTTAAATTAATATTTCTTTTAAAAACATTTACTAATTATCCGGTTGCAAAAATAACACCAAACAACTGATGTATTCAAATAAAATTTTTAATTATTTTATTTTGAATTTTGTAATGTTTTGACTGGATGCTAACAAGTGCAATTTCAAATGAAAGACAATGCGATGCATAATTTAAATAAATTAGAATAAATTAAGTAATTTCATTTTAGGAGTAATTTCATAAAGTTCGATATTTGCGAACGTTCATCTAGAAGCTTCTCGATTTATCTTAAAGATAGTTTAATGGAGGAGTAAAGAGGCTGATTCGGAAGGCGTCGGTTAAGAAACGAATCGCAGGAAGTCTCCAGAAGTCCCCGGAGACCTCCGGTCCCTTCTCATAGCGAATCCTCTGCCGCTATAAAGGCCTTCTCAGCTCGCTCGTTTCTTCCTCGCGAGAACAACATCGATCGCATCGAAGCCCTAGATTCATCCTTGATTCATCCGATTTCAGTTCCCGTTCGCGAAACCAGTTTCTTTCGATCGAGGTGATGGCGGACGTGCAGATGGGGGAGACGGAGACCTTCGCGTTCCAGGCGGAAATCAACCAGTTGCTGAGCCTCATCATCAACACTTTCTACTCCAACAAGGAGATCTTCCTGCGCGAGCTCATTAGCAACGCGTCGGATGTGAGACATCGCTGCTTTCTATGTTGCTGGTTCTTTTTTTTTTTTTTTGTTCGTTCGTTGCTGAAGCAAATCGTGTGATTGCAGGCACTCGATAAGATCCGGTTCGAGAGTCTCACCGACAAGAGCAAGCTGGACGCCCAGCCGGAGCTCTTTATCCGCCTCGTGCCTGACAAGGCGAACAAGACGCTTTCCATCATCGACAGCGGCATCGGCATGACCAAAGCTGGTAATCTCTCTTTTCCGCTCCTTGTTGGAATGCTGATTCGATTGTTTGCGTTCGTTGCAAGTAGTTCATCACGATCCAACTTGTAGATCTCCAAGTGATGGATCGGCGAAACCTAAAAACGCGAAATACCTAGAACATTGTGATTTTATCTCGTGTTTGTTCGTCTCATTTATGGTAATTGGTTTTGTCTTTGTAGATCTGGTGAACAATTTGGGCACCATCGCACGGTCTGGCACCAAGGAGTTCATGGAGGCACTCCAAGCCGGCGCGGATGTGAGCATGATTGGTCAATTCGGTGTCGGTTTCTACTCCGCCTACCTGGTCGCCGAGAAGGTTATTGTGACAACCAAGCACAATGACGACGAGCAGTATATTTGGGAATCACAAGCCGGTGGTTCCTTTACCATCACTAGAGACACAACCGGCGAGCAGCTCGGCCGGGGAACCAAAATCACCCTCTACCTCAAAGAGGATCAGGTACTTATTTATCTCTAAATAGTCTAGATTTTTGACTGCTACCTTTGTTTTCTCCCACCAGTTAGTAAAGGTACAAATTGCTCCGTCTTGTAGCTGGAATACTTGGAAGAGAGGAGAATTAAGGATCTGGTGAAGAAGCATTCGGAGTTCATCAGCTATCCGATCTATTTATGGACAGAGAAGACCACCGAGAAGGAAATTAGTGACGATGAGGACGATGAGGAATCGAAGAAGGAAGAGGAAGGCGACATTGAAGAAGTCGACGAAGACAAGGACAAAAAGTCCAAGAAGAAGAAGGTGAAGGAAGTCTCCAACGAATGGCAGCAGATCAACAAGCAGAAACCGATCTGGCTGCGGAAGCCAGAAGAGATCACGAAGGAAGAGTATGCTTCGTTCTACAAGAGCCTGACCAATGACTGGGAGGAACACTTGGCCGTTAAACACTTTTCCGTAGAAGGACAGCTCGAGTTCAAAGCCATCCTTTTCGTGCCGAAGCGCGCTCCGTTCGACCTATTCGACACCAGAAAGAAGATGAACAACATCAAGCTTTACGTCAGGAGAGTGTTTATCATGGACAACTGCGAGGAGATCATCCCTGAGTACCTCAGTTTCGTGAAGGGCGTGGTGGACTCGGACGACCTGCCCCTCAACATCTCCCGCGAGATGCTGCAGCAGAACAAGATCCTCAAAGTGATCAGGAAGAACCTCGTCAAGAAGTGTATCGAGATGTTCACTGAAATCGCGGAGAACAAGGAGGACTACAACAAGTTCTACGAGGCCTTCTCGAAGAACCTGAAGCTGGGCATCCACGAGGACAGCCAGAACAGGGCTAAATTGGCGGATCTCCTCCGGTATCACTCCACCAAGAGTGGCGAGGAGTTGACCAGCTTGAAGGACTACGTGACCAGGATGAAGGAAGGCCAGAAGGAGATCTATTACATAACCGGCGAGAGCAAGAAAGCCGTCGAGAACTCCCCGTTCTTGGAGAGGTTAAAGAAGAAGGGTTTCGAAGTGCTTTTCATGGTGGACGCCATCGACGAGTACGCCGTGGGGCAGCTGAAGGAGTACGACGGCAAGAAGCTGGTGTCAGCCACCAAGGAAGGCCTCCAACTCGAGGAAACGGAGGAGGAGAAGAAGAAAAGGGAGGAGAAAAAGGCCGCCTTCGAGAGCCTCTGCAAGACCATGAAGGAGATCCTCGGCGACAAGGTGGAGAAAGTCGTCGTCTCCGATCGTATCGTGGATTCGCCTTGCTGCTTGGTGACCGGCGAGTACGGGTGGTCGGCTAACATGGAGAGGATCATGAAGGCGCAGGCGTTGAGGGACAGCAGCATGGGCTCCTACATGTCGAGCAAGAAGACGATGGAGATCAACCCGGAGAACGGCATCATGGAGGAGCTGAGAAAGAGGGCGGAGGCGGACAAGAACGACAAGTCCGTCAAGGACCTGGTGCTGCTGCTGTTCGAGACTGCGTTGCTGACCTCCGGATTCAGTTTGGAGGATCCCAACACCTTCGCCGGGAGGATTCACAGGATGCTGAAGTTGGGGCTCAACATCGATGAGGACGAAGCTGGTGGCGATGACGGCGACATGCCTGCGCTGGAGGAAGAGGGAAATGAGGAGAGCAAAATGGAGGAGGTTGATTGACGTCCAGGATTCAGGTTTCTTCGTTGACAGTGCGACGTGTCTCTTGTGTTTTGTTTGACTACCTAGCAATAATCATTGGAATTTGAATCACGAGTTTAATGCTCTGATTACCGGGATGAAAAAGGGTTTTATTTTGATGATCGGTTAAAAATGTTCATGGATGTTTTAGGTTGAATGTTTTTTTTTTTTTTTTGGTTAAAAAACACAAATTAGGAGAAGGAAAGCTGCGATGACCACAATAAAATTGCGACTCACGGATGCCTCGCTTGTGACCTTGCGGTGAGGCGGAATCTTGCCACGACCTTGCGGTAGGTGGGATTTTATTTTGACGTGGTATTTTATATGTACATGTTTGATTATTTTTAGTCGTCGTTTTAAATTAAATTATATTCTGAAGTAAATTTATCAAAAATCGTTATATATAAAATATCACATCATTTATTAATTTTTTTTTTAATTTTTTTTAATGAATATATCATTTCAGGTTCAAGTTCTTTTTTTTACTCGCTTTTGTTCGATTTAATGGGGATAAAAATTAGAGGTAAAAATAATTATCCGATGAATTACAGATATCGACAGGTATCTAGAAGGATCTCGATTCTCGTATAATTTGGTATTTTTTTCATCCACGTAAATTGATCCTTAAATAAAATATAAATTTATAAAAGGCGCATTATAATTTAAGATAAATTTGAAAATAGTTAAAAGTCATCTCTTTTTCATATTACCCGTTAAAATTTATTTTTTATTCTCTTCTCTCCAATATCGACGCATTTTTATTTTTATTTATTTTTATTTTTTCTTTCATTAACTATCATTATATCATCTTTTGATAATGATCATCATTGCTAATGGCTTTAAGCTGATGGCACACTTTAGAAACTTTTGGTTCGGATATTAAAATGAGACATTTTAATCGAAGTACTCAAATATCTACATTTGTTATCGAATGAAATTCGTGTTCAAGTAAAAAAAAATATCGTTTAAAATATTTTCAGGTCCATCAAAGAGATTCAGTCAAAATCTATTGATGAACACTAGAGAGTTTCGATCGGAGATTTTATATTTATCCATGACATCAGTTTGAAGTCATTAACATAAGTGATCTTTTGATTTTCAAAGTGTATCATTTTAAAACAAGTGACACATACACATAATCTATTATACTATCATGGGGATATTAGAATGAGTAGTGATTCGCAGCACGAAAATTTCACACGAAATGCTCAGCCACACAGTCAGCAAACCCACGTGGCAAATGAGAAAACATAAAAGAAGAGAAAAAGTCATTGTGAAATCCTTCTCTCCGTCGCTGTCGCGCCATCCCCGCCCCATTTCTTCGACGAAACCCTAAGAGGAAAGAAGCTATCGCCTCTCCGCCGCTGTCGCGCCATCCCCGCCCCATTTCTTCGACGAAACCCTAAGAGGAAAGAAGCCATCGCCTCTCCGCCGCTGTCCGCCATCCCCGCCCCATTTCTTCGACGAAACCCTAAGGGGAAAGAAGCCATCGCCTCTCCGCCGCTGTCGCACCATCGCCGCCCCATTCCTTTGACGAAATCCTAAGCAAGAAGAAGCCATCACCTCTCCGCCGCTGTCGCACCATCCCCGCCCCATTCCTTTGACGAAATCCTAAGCAAGAAAGAAGCCATCACCTCTCCGTCGCTGTCGCGCCATCCCCGCCCCCTTTCTTCGACGAAACCCTAAGAGAAATGAAGCCATCGCCTCTCCGTTGCTGTCGCGCCATCCCCGCCCCTTTTCTTCGATCAAACCCTAAGAGAAACGAAGCCTCATTTGCAGCACCACCCCCTCCCCTTTCTCGTGTGAGCGCAAGGATCGCAAGAGCTTCACCGACCAAACCCTATGGCCAATGCCTCCAGCGACCGACCGATCAATGCCAGCGATGCTCATCTTAGCTGCCTCCAACCCTTAAAATGAAGACGTGTATCTACCAACGCCTACAACCCTAAGATTCAACGCCTCCAGAGCTTCACCGATCGCACTATTTGCTTCATCCGACATCAGGTGGCAGTAGGTATCATCCTCATCATATAAATGTCTATTTATCTCCAGTTGGAGATTGAGATGTTTGTTTTGACACTGTTTTTAGAAGTACTGTGGAAACTTTGCTATCTATTCTTGATTCTGAGTTCTGATCTATTGATAGAAGTTATGTTAGTTGCAACAAAACCTTCAATGTGGATCGTTGTGGATCCCAAAGGTGAGTAGCAACAAAAAAAATTGAGGATTAATCTGTGATATTTTAATAAATGTGATTTAGTTATTTCAATTTTCAATAGTGGTTCTGTCCTGCATTGTAGTGTCATACATATTGAAAATTCAAAACAAGATCACGTTGAATCTAGTTGTCTATTAACCTAATTCGTCAAATATGTCATCAATATGGATAAGAAGAGATAAGATGAACATTTGGAGTCACTAGTAAGGATAAAATAATAAATGAGGCATCTGCAAGTTTCATCATTTTTATGTTCATTGTGACAGACAATAAAGGATGCAAGTTGTAATCTTCTTTTCTTGTTTCCAGTTGCCGATCATGATCTTGCAATGTTTTCTTCTTTCTAGGAAGACGACATATATAGTATCAGGCACTATTTAATATCTTAAGAAGTAATATCTTGTGAAGAACTACATTCTCATAAGTAGTATATTGATGTACCTAAATTTATATAGCATCAAATATCAGGCACCAGTTCACTAATCTTTTGATATAAAAAAATTGTTGGACAAAGGATCCAATATTTATGGCAGTCAACTCTTCATCAACAACTTCTTTCGGTATTCGAAGACGCATGAATGATGAACAAGGTGAAACCCCTCATGTATTATGTTATTGTGGATTGAGAGCTCCTCTTTGGACATCATGGAAGGAAACTAATCCAGGAAGACGATTTTTTTTCATGTCTAAATTTTAGAGTGAGTTTTCTTTATTTATAAAATTGTTTCGAAATCAATTGTATAATTATTGGTTTTTTATTAATAATATTCGATATTCAGGAAAAGGGACGTGACTTCTTCTTATGGCATGACTCAGAATTTTCATAGCGAACTAAGACAATTATTAATGATCCGAAGAGGAAAAATAAAAAATTACAGATGGAGATTAGTGAATTGAAGAAATCTAATAGTTACGAGAGTGTAGGTGATTGCAATGATCTCTTAGAGGATGTGAACAACTCTGTTACTACGAAGTTCAGTGATGAAATATGTTCACTTAATAGGAAGTTTAAACTTGCTATCACTGTAGTTGTATTTACTTGTATTATGATGATTTTGATGTGGTTGATGTAAGCAACTAACTATTTATGTAATGAAAGAACTTTCTAACTTTTTAATGTATCTTATCAATGGTTTATGTAATGAAAGAATAGTTTAGTTTCCAGCTTCAATGTTATATCTTATCAGTGGTTTATTGTTATTATAGTAAAGGAGAAATATTACATCCTATTTACTGAATTCAAATATTCAGAGATTCTTTTGGAGAAAGGATGCTTAACCTTGGTTGGCTTGGCAAAGAATTCAAAGACGTTTGAACCACCAGCATAAGATTACAGTTTGGAACAGAGTGAACTTGTCGTGCCTGAGACAGTTATGAATTGTGTCTTGCAGGTAGATGGCATTGTCCGTGCTGCGAAGCGGTCATGCTATCGAGCAGTGCCTCTAGCTGTTGCAGCTTAGTTAGACACTTCATACCAACATTGTCTTCGCGGTTATGGGAGATTTTCTATGTCCCGTGCAGACTGATCTCACCCTACGACTGGCAAACAAATTCATAGAACAAAAATACCACAGCAACAATAACGACTTGTATACACAACCCAATTTTAGCAATATAATACAAAATATTTCGAACGAGCAATGCAAGTTCTCTAAGAATTTCAACTTGTCCAAATTGGTTAAACATCAGCATCAGATTTTAAGTCCCATGTCAATAGAATTTCATCTGAATCATAATAGAAAAGGATTTTTTTTTCAAAAATTGATAATTGACATATAGTTTGTGAACTCATTCGACAACAACAAGAAACAATCTCCAACATGGAAATTTGGTATAAAACCTTGAAGGCCTTCAAAAATTTGTGAGGATCAATGCTTAAGCCAAAAGTAAGCCTTTTCTTTCTTTTCAAATGATCGAACAACAAAAGGGAAAATTCTACTCAGCTACATTTTAAACACAATCTGTTTACATCAGGAAGAAAAATTGAAGATAGAACACAGCAAGAAGATAGAACACAGTAAACATATATAGTAGTTTCTGAGAGCTCACTCCATTGTTCATCCTTGCTCGGGCCTCAGCAAACATAGTGCCCTCTGTTGCTCTGTAGCAGATTGATGATTGCTTCAGATAGAACACAACTCCAAATGGGTGAAATATGCCATGCGAAACCATAGAAAAGGTTGCAGATAGAACACATTACTTGTTAATTATTGTATACATAGCATTACACTTTTTAAGTGATTTGTATCTAGCGTGCAGAAACTTACAAGACTGTTTAGAGCAGTATCAAGGAGAAGAAACACCAAGTTTAGTGTACTACAAATACTACAAATATGTGAAACCATTGAGACACTGTATGCATCTCACTCTTGGGTTGTTTGTTGTCTGGTACTTATTTCTTTTTGGGTAGGTTGATTTGTGACTAAATTTACAATACTACAAGTTTTATCCTCATCATAGTGTATCACTTAGAAACTAATTTAAAATACAGACTTGACCTTAAATATGGTGTCTTTGTAAAGGAAAATTAAAGATATTAAAAATATGGACATGAAGCAATTAAATGGGTGAATTAAGCAGCATGCACAAGCAATAAATGGGTGAACACAACAAAAAAGGAAAGGAAAAAAATAGAGAGCCAGTAATGAATCTTCATCCGTCAAATGGGTGGTTATTAACATATTGCCCTTGAATTCTTCACCATAATCCCGCAACTTTTTCAACTACAACCTAGCAATAAAAAAGAGAAGATTAATAATAATTATGGTCATCCATATATGAACATAATACAAATGAAATATAAAAATGATAAATACTTACCAAAACTATCAATTGTTAGATATAATAGTACCAAATTCTGAATTCAAAAAATTTTATTCGTTAACTTACATTTTGACTAGATTGATCATCGATCATACTTGGGGGATTCAAATTTGATAACTCATCAATTGTAGAACCTTATAGATCATATGTTAAATGTTAACAAACAACAAAAGTAAAATCATTTAACACCGAAGTAGCAAATGACATCAAATATACAACCAAACCTTTTTCTGAGACTTTGTCTTTGTCTTTTTCACAATTTGCTCAATTTTGGATTGTTTTCTTTTCGTCGGTGGATGTCCACGAGACCTTACTTTCAGTGGACTGTGAAACTTTTTTCTCTCATTTTTTGATTCCTCATGTATTCTGTTGTTGTCCTGATGACCATCCAATGAATCATCAATATTTATATCCATAATCTTTTTTTTCGCTTCTTTCAATATTCCTGTTAAAACAAAGCACTTCTCATCACTTTTTGACCCAAGCTGCCCCACTTCCTGTAACAATGGTTGAAGATTATAATATCTTCATCTTTCCTCTACATGACGACAAGAATCATCATAAATATTGGCGATTCGTTGATATTCCCGTTTAATATCTTTGTGTCATCGTTCCAAAATATATTTTCTGGAAGTATGGTGACATTTCTTTTCACTAGAATATACATCAAATGTCTACATACAATTCCACGAAACTCAAGGAGACGACACAAACACTTCATCTGAAATTGTAACTCACTATATTGTATCCAAAAGGAAATTTCTTTTGGAGTTGCTCCCTCTTTTCCATATACTGTTTCTATCACCTCAAAAAAGAGTGTTAACCCTTCTTGCTTCACAAATGAAGTATTACAAAACATCAAACCTCGCATTTCATCTTGAAACAACTTGAATATCTTGTTAGTGTAAACACTTTGAAACTGCTTTTCAATTGGGTGACCACTAATGACCGGAATGATAGAATTAAAAGATGCAAAATCAGAATTTTCTTCCTTTTCAATCTTGCTTTTCAAAGCATTGACATATTGTTCAACAAATTGTTTCAAAGTTGTTTTTGAATGAACATAATTATCAAAAAAAAAGTATTCATTGTTAGTAGGAGCCCTAAAGCCAATTATGTGATGATTGACTAGGGACATTTTGTATCATATTCTATTATTAATAAAGGCATGTTTGGTTATTATACTTACTTTGTATTTGTGCCAAATAACTAAGTAAAATAATGTCCTTAGGTAGTAGGTTCTTATCTACATTATATCGATTGGTTGAATCGATAGTGAGATGATGTAGAGAACACTACTCTAAACCATTCCTAGTCAAGTATTAATATTCAAGGACAATATTAATGCATAGAGGCTAGCATGTAGGTCAACTGATGACTTGAGCTCACAAGTCATGGATATGTGATATCAAGTTGACACATGGGTATACATTGGAGAATGTGTACTGAATGACCCGCCATGAGAAAGTTTCATAGATTGTCATATGAGTGTCATAGACTTTCTCATGTGACTATTGGTATGAATAGTCCTTAGACCTGAATCACTACGGTTTCCTACATAAGGAGTTATGTACTTTGGTATCGTCAAACATCACCCGTAACAGGTGGACTATAAAGGCGATCACTGGGTATGAATGAATTATGCGGAGGGATGTGAGTGATGTAGATGTGATCTATCCCTCCCATATGGCGGGAGTGATATCTGTGGGCCCCTTGATCGAGTAGGGCTACTGAAACGCATGGTCATGCTCAAATGAGTCAATATGAGATATTAAGCTCATTTGTTTGAGTGAGTCTACTCGGAGATCAAGAAACTCAAGATTGATTGAGGATGATACGGTCTATGTCTCATTGGTCAATCTAGATATCAAGGATAGAAGGACAAGGTCATACACTATAATAGTCACTGAGGTTTAGTCGGATCTTGACTTTTCTTGTTACTTGGGTAGCAATGATGCATTGCTAGATGCCGCTCATTGCTTATGTGTTTAAAGTGTTTAGGCGCATTACCAACGTCACGAGAACCATTGAGTCACACACTAAGGACACGATGCTTCGGGAAATCTGATCGGCAGATCTGAGCCCGAGTTGGAAACTCGGGAGATCTAAGCCCGAGTTGGGAACTTGGGAGATATGAGCCCGAGTTGGGAACTCGGGAGGTCAGTTCGGGAGCTCGAGTTGGGAACTCGGGAGCACGGGTTGGGAGCTCGGCACTCGGCATACTAGGCTGGGAGCTCGGTAGACTGGGCCGACACTCGGCAGACTGGGCTGGGAGCTCGGTAGACTGGGTCGACACTCAGCAGACTGGGTCGGCACTCGGCAGACTGGGTCGGAGCTCGACAGACTGGGTCGGGAGCTCGGTACTCGGGAGACTTGGTCGGGAGACCTAGTCGGAAGCCCGAGAGGCCCGGTCGGAATTGAATGGAAAAGAGAAAAGTCTCTCTTCATTAGATGAAGAGAAGGTGAAGAGTCACATGAAAAGATGTGTTCTTTATTGACTTTAATGAAGAGAAGTCAAAGAGACAAAAGACTCTTCATATTCATGGGATGAATATAAAAGAGGAACTTGTCATTTTGAATGGGTGTGTGTTTTCCTTCTTCCCTTCCTCTCTTCTTCCTCTTCTCCCTTTTTGGCCGAAACCCTATTGTAGGGTTCTTGGTGTTCTACGAGCTACCTCAAGTTGCTAGCACAACTAAGGTAGTACTCCCGAAGTTAAGAGATTGTGTCTGTGTGGATACGAATAGAGGCACGGACATTTGAACGTGCAAGAGATCCGGCGTATCTTGGACGAGCGGGATAAATGAAGGGCATGCTTCAAAGGTATAAACAGTAGATAAATCTATTAGATAGATGAACTTCGTACGAATTTTCTTTCGCATGGATCGATCGAGGGTTCTTATTTCCACTGCGTTTTATGTTTTTGTGCCGGGAGAACCCAACATTCATACTCTCACTCCTTTAACTTGTAAACATCCCTGCCCAAAATTTATACATAGCATCCACTTATGACGAATTTCATATAAAGAATTCAACCAATCATTTTTCTCTAGGTTAAACGCTTCAATAAAGTTTTTCCAATTGCTATCACATTCGTCAGATGTCAAAGAATTGTAAACAATATTCTTCATGTTTCTCTTTATCAACTTATAGTTGGCATGACTATTAAACTTGGCAGGAAGTTTTTTCATAATATGCCAAAGACATAAACGATGATGAGAGTCCGGAAATACCTCAAGAATTGCAATTTCCATGGCTTTGCATTGATCCGTAATAATAGCTCGTGGAGCTTGTCCTCTCATGCATGTTAATCATGATTTAAATAACCAAATAAAAATTTCAGAATCTTCTTTGGATATCAAACCACAACCAAGTAATATGGATTCACCATGATGATTTACTCCAACAAACGGAGCAAATGACATATCATAACTATTGGTAAGATATGTGGTATCAAATGTAACAACATCAGAAAAAGAATCACATGCAGCCCTACATCTGACATCAGCCCAAAATATATTTCTTATGCGAGAATCCTCATTTACGTCAATCATATAAAAGAAATTTGAATTTCTACTTTGCATATGACAAAATAATTATTCAAGGTTTCTGCATCACCATTCCCAAGCCTTAATCTTCGTCTTCGGCCATATAATTTCTACACTTTCTTTCATCAAATGATAAATTTTCATAGCCACCAGCTTCAACAACAAATGATTGAAAACTCTTACTCAATGTTATTCTCGCTTGATCATTCAACTCTAATTGTCTCTTAGTTTGAGAATCTAACACTTTATTACATCTAAAATGTCTTGACTTCCTTTGACTTAATGCATGATTGTGATCAAGTTGAATACTAGTGATGACACATACTCCATCATTCAGAATTGTTAGATTAATCTTTGCTTTGCAATCCGTTTTGGTACTAGGTCTAGGATAAAAGGAATTTTTCACTCTAAGAACCAATTGACCATTTTTAGAGCATCCAAATGAAAATAACTTTAGTTGACCATCATCCCCTTTTTTGGAACCTAGCTTTGAAATACCAAACACAAGTCCTTGTGCATATGATTTGTAAAAATTACGAAGTTCTTGTTCAGATGAAAAATGCATCCCAACTTGTGGAATATCAACTGCATTTGAATTAGACGAATCACCCAATGTTTGAACATTACCCTCATTTAATAGTTCTTGCTCCATAACAATTTTACAACTTAAATTCAAACAAAATAATTATTGGCAAACATAAAGCAAGAAAGAATATTCTAAGTGAACAATTCAGTAGATAATTTTCGAACTTTCCTTTTGGTACTATTATATCTAACAATTGATATAACAATTATTACTATTATATCTAACAATTGATTTAACAGTTCAGTAGATTGAATCTAGTACCAAAAGCAAGAAAACATAATCGGCATGACACAGAATCATTTTGTTCTTCAATTTGCACAAAAGGTGCATTGAATTGATCTTGATAGTACTTGTGACATCAAGGCGATGGCATGACAAAAAAAAGGAATAAGATGACGATATGATGAGGATGATACCTATTGCCACTTGATGTCGGATGAAGCAAATAGCGCGATCAGTGAAGCTCTGGAGTTGCTGAATCTTAGGGTTGGAGGCGTTGGTGGATACACGGCTTCATTTTAAGGGTTGGAGGCAGCTAAGATGAGCATCGCTGGCGTTGGATCGGTCGGTCGCTGGAGGCGCTGGCCACAGGGTCGGTCGCTGGAGGTGCTGCAAATGAGGCTTTATTTCTCTTAGGGTTTGATCAATGAAAAGGGGCGAGGATGGCGCGACAGCGGCGAAGAGGTGATGGCTTCGTTTCTCTTAGGGTTTCGTCGAAGAAAGGGGGTGGGGATGACGTGACAGCGACGAAGAGGCGATGACTTCTTTCTTGCTTAGGGTTTCGTCGAAGAAATGGGGCGGGGATGGCGGCGATGGCTTTCTCTCTTCTTTTATGTTTTCTCATTTACCACGTGGGTTTGCTGACTGTGTCGCTGAGCATTTCGTGTGAAATTTTGCACTACAGATCATTATTGTATTAGAATTAGGCATTAACGTCGTAAATATCTTCAATGCATTATCCTCTTCCACTACATGTTAAATTTTTAAAAATTCAAATTTTCTACGTCTATTAATGAATTTCGATGAAAACTCATTAATGAATATAGAACTATTTCAAATTCATTCTAACTTTGATGTATATGTAACTTCGATGTATATGTTAGTGCTCCAAAATTCAAATATTCTTTAAAATAAAAATCAACACCAAACTTAACGCACCAGCTTGATGTTGGTTTTCACAATGATGTTGGTGTAATTAAATGATGGTATTAATTTTTTGAAAATGAGCACGCTACTGGTTGGTTGTGAGAGATAAAAGTTTAATTTAATTTAAACAGAAATTATTATATGCAAAGTAAGTGTATAGAGACTAAAACATCGGTAAATTGGCTTTAAATCCCTAATGACAAGTTAAATTTTATATTCAGTCCCCATATGAGATTTTCTTTGCATTTACTCCCTGATGGATTGAGTATAAAAAGTAAAAATTGAGTATACATCAGTAAAAAGTTAGTATAAAAGAGTGAAACTTGAGTATAAATGAGTGAAAATTGAGTACACAAATTATTGATGTGGTGGATGAAACCTTACATACTTAATTTTCTAACTTTTATACTCAACTTTCTTCAAATAATATTCACAAAACTGTCTTGTCAATCCCATCAGGGATTACATGTAAAGAAAAGTTTGTGTAGAATGTATGTAAATTGACTTAGTACGTGGGGAGTTTAGGAAAATTTACCATAAAACATCAACTTTGTGAGGTAAATTGAAAAAGAGGTCATGTTTTGGATATTCTCCACCTCAGATTTTTTTTTTTAATCGAAAATGAAGCCATTTTAACTTTTGCTCAATCTTTTTTAATTATTTAAATCGTCACCCACAAACTGAATACAACTTGTCCCTCCATTAATTATTCAAAAAAGAAAAAAAAAATTAACTGCCCATTTCCCCTTCCCTGTCTTTAGTCTTTTCTTCCTCGCCGTATAATTAACAGGCCGTAGCCGAGCTGTTTGCGTTCCTCACCGCCACTTCCGCGCGTATTATTCTCCTCCTCTTCCCTTCTAAACTTTCGCCATGGTTCCATCGGGCTTTTCTACTCCTCCTCCTCCTTCGCTTCCCCCTTCCTCGATCTGATTCCCTCTAGCCCTAATTCGATCCGCTATGGAACCGCCCTTCGACGACGATGACGACGACCTTCAGGAAGTAGTCGCCGACCCGCCCGAGGAGCTCAAGCTCTCCGAGAAGATGGCCCTGATTGACCTCCGAGAAATGCTGGAGCAAGTCATCCTCAGCGGCCATCTCATCAAGCCCCCTTCCCCTCGCCACCACGAGGCCAGGCGCCGAACCCGCGTCGCCACCGAGGGCAAGGAGGAGGGGCAGGGTAAGGAAGAGAAGCAGGAGGAGGAAGTGCTGGATCCGGGAGGCGTCTCCCTCTGGGGCATCCCGTTGCTTCCGAGCAAGAAGCACGAGGGCACCGACGTGATCCTCCTCAAGTTCCTCCGGGCCCAAGAGTTCAAGGCGGCCGAGGCGCTGGAGATGCTCCGGAGGACGCTGCGCTGGCGGCGGGAGTTCGGGCTCGAGTGCGCGAAAGGTGTTTGCGAGAATGACGAAGAGGCGGCGGCGCTGGCGGAGCACCTCAAGGGCGCGGCCTACATCGCGGGGCGCGACCGGGAGGGGAACCCCGTGTGCTACAATGTCTATGGGGTATTCAAGGACCGGGAGGTGTACCGCAGGGCTGTGGGCAGCGCCGAGCGGCGGGAGCGGCTCCTGAGGTGGAGGGTGCGGCTCATGGAGCAGGGGATCGAGCAGATGAACCTCAACTCCGGGGGCTCTGCCACCCTTCTCCACATCATCGACTTCAAGGACATGCTACGGCCGGGGTTGAAGGAGCTCCGCACCGCCACCAGGGAGGTCGTCGCGGTTCTCCAGGACAATTACCCCGAGTTCGTCGCAAAGAATGTAAGATCAATGATTTACTCCTCAGCACTTTAATCTTCTG
The DNA here is from genome assembly GCA_024364735.1 of Boesenbergia rotunda. Taxonomy (NCBI): domain Eukaryota; kingdom Viridiplantae; phylum Streptophyta; class Magnoliopsida; order Zingiberales; family Zingiberaceae; genus Boesenbergia; species Boesenbergia rotunda. The sequence continues at coordinate 319,931 of JAGFNQ010009594.1, forward strand.
TTATTCAACATGATGGATTCTTAGTTGATTGCCAATTTTAAGTAATGTTAAATCTACTCATTTACTAGAAATTTAGATCATTTTGGATGCGTATCTATTTAACTAAATTTCATATTATTATATCACCATTGTCCACAATCTCTTAGTCCATTCATGCAGCTTTGCCTTAACTTCTAGGAATTCCAAGTTAATGCTATTGCTTCTCCTTGTGATGTTAGTTTGCTAGGTTTAATTAAATACCGATAATTTGATTAATCTAAGTAGTTGAGTGGAAATCAAATGCAAACCCTACTCTTGGATTCTTTTGATTAGCTTATTTTTGTAATGTTCCACCAATCAAATGAGGGCTCTTTGATTTGAGTTTGTTTGAGGAAAATAAGAAGTGTTCCACTCTTGACAGAATGATTGTAAAACAAATGTTTGTAAATGATTAAGAAAAAGATAGCACTGGGAACAATTTTTGATCTTGGGATAACATTTTTTGCATCTATTATGAGGTTGAAGTTATTCATCTATTTTACTTTTGCAGATATTCTTGAATGTCTCCTTTCGCTACTATGCTTATCATGCACTATTCTCTCCTTTCATTACACCCAGAACAAGGAGCAAGTTTATATTTGCCCGGTCCTCAAAAGTTACTGAAACACTTCTCAAGTAAGATTAAGAGATTGATCGGGTTGCTGATAATTCAACTAATAGGTAGAATAAATAAGTTCTTCTCATGTGCAGGTTTATATCTGCAGAGAATATACCCGTGCAGTATGGCGGCCTGAGAAGGGAGAATGATGAAGAATTCTCAGAAGACAATGGAATAGCATCCGAGATTACAATTAAAGGTGGAACCTCCTCTATAGAGATCCCCGTAGTTGAGGTACTATCTATGTTGAGTTCATTTTTTTTTCCTAATCTAAATTGGGTCTCAAGCTGAAGGTAACTGGTGTACAATCCTTTAACTCCTGGAATTACATGATGCAGCCGGGGGTCACAGTCGTGTGGGATCTAACAGTTGTGGGATGGGAAGTGGACTACAAGGAGGAGTTCATCCCAGACGATGAAGGCTCCTACAAAATCTTGATTCAAAAGGAAAAAAACCTTGAAGAATGCATTAGGAACTCTTTCTACATCAGCGAACCAGGGAAGCTGGTGTTGACCATCACGAATAAAACTTACAAGAAGAAGAGAGTCCTTTATAGGTCAAAGAGCAAGCTCACCATCCCCTTGTATACTCTACCAGATCCTCTTCATTCCCCTGTGCAATCACCTTCAAGTTTTCGGAGAACCTAGGAATATCTATTTCTGTCATTAATTCGAGTATTATACTCTTTCAAGATACTTGTACATTGTCCTCCTTTTTGTTTAACAAAACCCAGTTTCCATCACTAATTGTCTCCAGTTTTTGCACAGTTAACATGAAACATATTGTGCACAGCATGCTCTGGAGTTTCTCAAGTGAACTCTCTGTTTCCTCCAGGTCATTGCACCCAGGATTGTTAATATGATATTTGATTAAAGAAAATTGAAAGTTTATTTCGCTTGATTAGGTCTGTCAATAGAATTTTTGCAACAAGATATGAAATTCAATTGTTTCTTGAGGAGAATGTTTCTTGAATTTGTTGAATAATATTTTCGGTTAACATCTCCATCAAACTCGATCTGAAAGAGAGTTGGGTCAATTGAATCTGAAGTTGAGTGACAAAGAGTAAAGTTTATGATTTCCTTGATTGCAGTTTTTATTTTTTATTTCAAGATCCTCAGGATATTTTTGAGCATTTTGGAGTCACTTAAAACTCTCATTTAGCGAGCGATAAAGCATTATTTGCTATATTTATTTTGAATTATATACAGTTTGGATGTTGCTCGACCGCTGCTCATCCACGACTGAGTGGTCAGGACGTCCGAAAGTGATCTGAACGCCTAAAGTAAATGCAATGGGGCCTCGGATTGTTTTAGAGCGCCCCGACCATTCAGTCGAGAGACGCAGATGGGCGGTCAGGTAGCGTGTGTGTGTCAAAGGATTAGCGATCCGGATGAGCGGTCGGGCAGCCTCAATTCTTTCTCTTTATATATATATATAAAATGATGAACCAGATAATAGATGAATCTGGGACGATCAGCTCGGTTTCATGGAAGTTTTTCATCGATTGTAAGGGCAAATTAGAATGCGCTCTCTGCGAGTAGTCCAGAAGCCTAGCTCCCACAAGGTTCCCGACTCATTTGGAGAAAAATTCTTGCAAAATACACCGTAACTGGGAAACAAACCGCAAATGCCTAAGATAATGATTAGTTGCCTGCCACTACACCATAGCCCAGGGGCTTCTAGACCGTCCATCGCGAACGCTTCCCGATTTACCCTGGCGGTCGTAGAAAATTTCTGTGCCAGACCAATCACCCGAATTGAAAAAACCTCGTTAATCATCTTTCTCTCTATATATCTAAAAAGATGATATATTGTACAACATCCATGAGCATCTAATGTTATTTATTTTAGTTTACTCCATTTAAGCCTAAATACCATATTCTAAACCTTAAATATTAAAAAAGAATTAACATCGGATACTTACGGATAGATATACAACCTAATATGATAGAATATATGTTCAATATAAGAGAATGGAGAAGAGATGAAAAATAAGGAGATTCTATTATGAATAAAATTTTAATTCTACATTAAGAGTTTCTTGGCATTAGTATGGAATGGAGAAGAGATGAAAAATAAGGAGATTCTATTATGAATAAAATTTTAATTCTACATTAAGAGTTTCTTGGCATTAATATGGATTTATATTATTCCACATCCATGTACGATGTGAACAAATATATAGAGAGATGTTCTCTCCCACATGTAAGTGCACAAGGGGTGTAAATTCAGGATCCGTATTGTATTGAACCAAATGACTCATGTATGTGTATAATCTACGTGTATCGAATCTCAGATTGATCAGATATTTTACCATAGATTCTTTTCACTTGCTACTCAATAGTATAACAGATGTATTGACTAATTGTTAAGCGTGATTTTGACCATTAAAACTTGAGCATTGAATGACCCTTCAATGTAACGAAGGCATGAAGCTCCTTTAGAAGAAGGCCATGACCTTGAAAGCAAGATGATGAAAAATTATAGTAAACTCTTTATCCACTCACGTTCTAGCTCGCTTTTATCCTCTTCGTCATACATCTTCCACTAGCAAAATATTTATGATAGCATTCGAGTACCTCTCAGTTCACCACGACCACTAGTGCTTGGAAGAAATCGTGATTTGTCGTTGTTTCCTGGGAAACAAACGACCCAATATAATTTCGAATAACAGCCGGAGGTGGGGTGAATCTGTTTCAAAGAAACTTACTTGAAAACAATATTCTAAAAAGTGCTAGGCGGTAGGTGGGCGGTCACCCACTGCCCAGCACTGGGCGCCTAGGTGGAATATTTTTTCTCCTGCCAAGTGATCGATTGGCAGTGATCAATTGATTGGACTAGTGCTCAATCGATTGGTTAATCGATCGCAGTCTGTTTCCTCGCGACACTCTTACCAATCGATTGGTCAATCGCTTTGAAGTGTTCAATCGATTGGCCGATCGGTTCAACAGGCTTTTGTTTCTCGCGAAATTCATGTGAATTGATTGGTCAATCACTCTGAAGTGTTCAATCGATTAGCTGATCGATTCGACATACTTTTATTTCTCATGAAACTTATATCAATCGATTGGTCAATTGCTTTAAGTGTTCAATTGATCGGCCAATCGATTCGGACCACTTTTGTTTAAAAAAAAATTGGACACCCCGGCCTAAGTGATGCTTGCCCACCGCTAGGTGGTCCTAGGCGGCGCCTTTTAGAACACTGCTTGAAAGCATTGCCCCCAGGGCATAAACAGATGGTGGGCGCGTAATATTTCTGGCGTAACGGCTAAGGGTCGATCCCAGGAGGTGATGACCTGTATTCTCGATTCCACCATGTGCTTGTTGTCTGTGCACGTGCATGAACCTCCCTCCATAACCGTGGGGTGGCTCTAGGGGTCGTTAAAGTAGCGGATTTATATATTTTTTTTGAAAGCATGCCTTGACTTCTTTATTTCCTGACTCGGAGTTGCACTCAAGAACAATCAAACAACATTATACTTTGCTGACTTTGTGTCCACTAGGGAGTAGTTTGGAGAATCCATCCGGACTCGACAAACACTCATCCTGACTTGATAGCATTCGGTAGTCAGAGTGGAGTTGGCACTCGGCGTCAGGAGTTAAATGTCTACACTCGGACTTAGGGTCTGGACTCGGCACTGTTGAGGCAATCTATGGTCCGTGGGATCATGTGTTTTGATGTTTGGGAAAGAGTTTAAGTTAGGTTTACCCTTGTATTTGATATGTGTATTTGAGTGTGTAGGTTCTGGAGGATACATATAGACTCAGCTTGATAGCTTCGGGTCCGGTGAAGGATAAAGCATCCGAGGGACCGTAGATAAGGCAACAACGATGAGCCGAGAGAAGCGCACTTTGAGGCATACGTGAAGGATGACATGTGGAGACGAGCCGCGAGCTTGTATGCATCCGAGGGACTAGAGCCAAAGCGAAGAAGGCTTGAAGGCAAGAGTTAAGGTTGCGATGAAGAGTCAAGTGAGTCGTGAGGGTCCAAGTGCGAGTGAACTGTACTCGGAAGGGAAACCCTAGGTTTAGATTTTACCAGTCGATTGGTATGGGATCAGTCGACTGGTAGAGTTCACAGAAAGAACAGTCGACTGGTAACGGCTAGATCAGCAACGAGCTCTATTTAAGAGAGTCCGATTTGCTTGAGCAAGGTTGACGAAATTGGTCTTGGTCAAAGGCCAATTAATAGTCTAAGTGCTCAGGAATTCTTGTTGAGGTTGTGGTGAGATTTTTCCACCCACAAGGAGCGACAGAGCTAGTCGGAAGTTTTTCGGGGAGTCATCCACCGACAGATCGGGATCGTCCACCTTACGGATTGTCGTGGAGTAGGAGTTTTATCTCCGAATCACATTAAACCGGTTTGTCTTCTTGTTTGTAATAGTTTAGTTTAATTGTTATTCGCTTACGCACTAACACGTGTAGGAAGAAGTGAACCGCGACGAATTGAGTGGGTGATCGGCTATTCACCCCTTCTAGCTAGCCTACGATCCGTACAGGCACTTGGACTCGGGAGTCTGGAGGCTTGGTACTTGGCGACTCAGATAAATCACTAATCGGGTGGTCAGGTGACATTCCAACTCGGACCACTTGAAGCTTGGCAGAACCATCCCGCTGACAGTCTTAGATTATCTGCTTAGGTCATCTCAATAGATAAGTTGAAATTAATTTTGTGTAATTTTAATTCAGCTAAATTCTTCAATATTTTCAACAGATTATATGTGTGTGTGTGTGTATATATATATATACTTCTTCTGCGACAACGTTATTTTAGTATTATTTTTTAAGCTCCCAATTATGCCAATACTATTTTTTTTATAGAATTTAGAATTAAGTTATAATATTAAGTAAAAAAATTCAAATCGAAAAAATATTAGAAGCATACATGGGATGTGCACGATGAGAGAGAGATATATCCTGCCCAATGCTTCGTGAGTGACAGGCTCACGTGGCGCTGCCAGCTCGATTTTTCATATTAAAAAAATCTTTCGTTCTCTCTCCCTTGTTTACAATTTTTTGTATTTAAATATTCCTTTTGTTCTCTCTCCCCTTCCCTCTTCCATTATAAAAACCTTTACTCTCTCTTCACTTTTCCAAATTCTAAATTTCCTCGCTCTAGTCCCTTGTCCTTCTCCGCCATTTTTCGTTGCTCTTGCTCTTACCCTCGGCGTCGTCTTCCGACGCTCTTACTCCTACCCCCGCTGTCGTCTTCTGTCGCTTCCGCTCCTTCCTTTGTCGGACGCAACCAAATTTACCTCAAGACTCTTCTCACCAGCCGACGAAGATCCCCAAACTTAAACAAAATCCGACGTTGCCACCCTCACCCCTTTCATTCTGTCTTGCGATTTTTTAATTAGAGTTTTAAACTATAACGTTAACTACTACAGTACTATGGTGATACACATTGTAACAACTACCTCAAAGTTGCTGCTACAATCTTGTTACTGCTATAACCTTGAAACTATTAAAACTTTGATACTGCTACAACTGAAAAATTATTATAATTTTTTTTATTATCTTATTTGCAGGAAATTTGACAAATTTCTACATTGTGAAATTTTATAAGATGCTACAACGTAAAAGTCCTACTATACAGAACTGAGACACTTTATACAACTATTTATATAGAATCGACTACAATATTATTTATAATTGGTTAATAGTAGATTCGTAGAAATATTTACTCTATTACTACAATGTGAAAGTAAACTAACTCTGCTTAACCACGTTGTAACAGCTAATTCAAACTAGCTATTATAACTTTATAACAAATTTTGTACAAGACTTGCTAAACGTTGTAGTAGCTACTGAACAATAATCGCTACAACGTCAAACAAATTTATAAGTACTTGTTATACGTTCTAATAGCTATTGGACAAGAACTACTACAATATCAAATATACGTTATAGTAATTACTGACTAATAGCTGCTACAAACTCAAATTATTTTTATTCGCTAGTAGAATTATTATACGTTATAGCAGTTAATTTATAATACCTGCTATATAAACTTCATAATTTGACAGTTGCTCATGAAGAGTCGGACATGATATCATTTTTCTCGTTCTATATATGAAAACGTGATGTAATAAAAGATGATAATTATTCATGCATGACCTCATAATTGTTATCACTTAGGATATATTTTTTTGGAAAAAATCACTTAGGATACTTTGAGAAAATAAAATAAATGCCTTGGCCAAACAATACTTCAATTAGCATCAGAAACCAAAATATATAAAACAACAAATTGTTTCCAATTCCATATATAAAATAAAATAAATTTATATGTGTAAATTCCTTGTTAGCAAAAATAGTGAAACCAAGCAAACACTGAGGAGACCTCACACTCACAAGGCAAGCGCTTCACTCTCCTAATTCAATAAAAAAAACCCATACTTTTGACAAAAGACGATTCTTTCAACCCAACGTTTTCAACCCAACGTTCTCACCTAACGTTCTCATCCATCCGTTTCAAAATCAACATAGAAGAAATAAATCATAAAAAAAAACCTGCGTGCATAAACCCCCTTTAATTAATGATTATATTTAAGATTTTGACTACTAATTAGTTGTAGCTAGTCAAGATTTCGATCGATCTCTAAGAAATTACGATGGAATTGTTCTTCAACAGAAGAAGAAAAGTGCCTTACTATAAACTATATGTGAGCAAGGCACATATTATACAAACCCAAATATATTTTTTTTATTGGTAATTTCCCCTTTTGGTTGATCATTTTGCCCAATTCAAGTTCCTTCTCCTCCCTAACATGAACAAGAACATACTTAATGTTAATTAGCAAGTCTAAACATTAATTAAGGATAGTTATTACGTATATATATAATTATCACATGCACTTTATTGTTACCGAGGAGATTATTGGCGATCAGTTACGTCGACGAAGAAGGTGTTCCCATGTCTCCAGCGGGCGGCGGCGGCGGCGGCGGCGGTAGTGGAAGTGGCTTCTTGCGCTTCTTGTCGTAGCTGACCCCGCGGGCCTTCGACTGGAAGGCGCGGACCTCGCGGAGGTAGATGCGGACGGCGCAGGCGGCGAAGGGGTTGTCGTCTCGTCGGCCGCCGTTCTCCTCGAAGGCGGCGCGGAGGCGGCCGACGAGGGCGTCGAGGGATCCCCACGCCTGGCGGAGCGGGCAGGGGCAGGGGCCGGGCGGGCAGGGGATGCCGAAGAACGGGCAGCCCGCCACGTGCACCTTCGTCTTCCCGAACTGGTCCAGGTACCGGAGGAACTCCAGCACGTGCGCCGCGCTGCACCGCGCCAGCCCCAGCGGCGGCTGGTGGCTCCTCAGGTACTGCAGGAACGTGTTCCAGTCGCGCCGCTTCTGCGACTCGTACCGGCTCAACGTCGCCGCCTCCCCGCCGCCGGAGCTCGGGCTGCCGCCGGAGAAGTCAGGAGTCGACTCCATCACGTGCAAAATTCAGCAATTCGTGCGGGAGATTTAATTACGACGTGGAGGCGGATACGGTGGAAGAGGAGAGCATATGGAGAGGATCGCCAGGTTAGGGTTTAGGGTTTATTTATGTGGAAGACGATGGCGATGGGGACAGAGAAAGAGAGGAGGGAATGAACGGGAAGAGGGTGATTGAAAGAAAGGACAGTGGATTTGACTCGTGCACTGCCTTCAATTATGGGTGTCTTAATTTCTTCTGCAATTTTTTTCTCAATAGATTATTCAAAATTTCTTATTAAAATTTTTATTTTTGGCATTTTAAAAGTGAAATCGCCGCCTATCTCGAGATAAATCAGGAAAATTTTGTCCCGTAATATTAACAATTATAAATAGAAATTGAAACAGTTGATAAAGCATTCTATATCAATGGATAATCGAATAATCCTAAATTTATTGACAATAATCTCTCTATGTGAATCAATTGCACAAATACGTAATTCTAAACCTCGCTCATCGATTTATTTTGATGATCGATAAAAAATTTCAATGAGATCGAATTGATCATTTTAAATTCATCTGTTATTTAATTCCACAATTACACCAATCCATTAGAATAATTTAAAAATTATTATATTATAATAAAAATGGATTACATTTATTTTAGATATCCTCAATATATAAAGGAAGATAAATTATAGGGTCAATTTATAGTCAACAATTAAGTGATTAGGAATTGAAAGAAATTTTTTTTCTGAATATATGTATCCGTCAAAAATTGATCTTTATGTTATTATAGTAACTCTGTTGATCAAAACGGAGAATTTAAAAATTATTATATTACAATAAAAGATATTATATCCCATTTATTTCGGAATGAATATGAATGAGTTAAATCAGACTACTAATGCAGTATATTATTTTGTCAGCATTTAATCCTCGGTCTCCAAATTTGATTAGTCGTCATTTAAAAACTATTATAAGACATTAATATAGTGTTAATTGCAGGTAGCTAGATTTATTTCTTGGCCTAAGAAAAGTACACTCTAAGTAAATTATGGAATATTATGATTTACTATATCGCTTACGGCCAAGGGCGCAGCGTTTTCTGTAGTTGCTACAGGCGAAAGATCATGAGAGGAGGGAAGGGGGGAAGGAAGAGGGGGAAAGGGATGCGGGAGGAGGCCCCCTGTTCTAAACGTAGCTGCTTCCCTAGATCAACGCATGCCTGTTAATGATGGCGGATAGACGGGGATCCGACACGTGGCGAGTCAGCCGGAAACGGCGGGGTGGACCGGAGGACCGACTGCGGCTGGCGTCGCCTGCAATCACACGAGGAATTCATGTCTAATCCTAACTAACATCCCAGGTAGCGTTCAATGAGTCAACTGTTACTTTAAATAATAATAAATTTATTCATAAATATTTAATTCATTTATATTTTCGAATAATAATAATAATATAATAATAATAATAATAATAATGCGGATAAGGCTGGCACTGCACCGTTCATTTGCATGGCGTGGAGATGGAAAAGGATAGGCGGGCCCCCGGCCCATATAAAACCCTCCGGCACATGGTTCTCACGTGTTCCCGGACCCCGGTCGCCGCCCTAATAAACCATCCGCTGACTGGCGCCTGATCTGTCGCAGTCTCTTCGTTCTCGTCTTCCGATTGCAGGCGGGGATATCGAGCTTGGGATCGGAAACTGGCGACGGGTATGATTTCTTCGAGCTCCTCCCTGTACTGCTGCTACTCATTTCAACGCCTAATCCTGATTCGATCCCGACTCCATGGTGTTGCCCTTACTATTCGATCGGCGTTTGGGTTGGAGGCTTACCGAATTATTTTCGTGTTCCTTATTTGGGGTTTGTGACTCATCCGATTTGGTTTGTTTTCTACCATCGAAGTTTTTTTTTTTTTTTTTTTTTTTTGACACTGATGCCGTTTTCTACCTGTTTAATCTTGCATTTCAATATTTTTTGCCCCGATGTCTTGAAAACTAAATTATCTAAACTATCAATTTTGAAGAAAGAGCATGCTCAGCTTATGAAGATTTCAACGGGGATGAGAATTTGATTTTTGAGTGCGCTAGTGTAATGTAATTTGATTTCGACAATAGGCCTGGGATGAAGAGTTTTCAGCTCCACTTTTATGCTTGGATACGGGCAATTTCACTGCGGGAGTAGAAGTGGTTTTACATATAACATATTGCCTTGAATCTGATTTTCACCTGTTCTTACTAATGAATTAAGCCAGAGAATTTGTTATGCGTGCCAAAGTTTGTTAGACCTTTACTTATTTACAAAGTCAGACAATGTAGTTTATCAAATATCAAAATGATACTACAACCATCGATCATATGAATGCTCGCTTGTTAAACATAAAATCCCATGCTCACTAGCAGAAATATAGAAAACTATGATTTGAAACTAAGTGCAAGTGATATTAACTCGAAAAGTAGTATCTATCATGATATATCACTGCAGAAAGAAATTAATGCAAATAAAAAAAATCATACAAAATCATACATTCTCAAAATAGAATGTAAACAAGATTATATGATGGAGATAATTTTTAATATATGTCCTTTGTTGAAGTGCTACAATTGATTTGTCCTAAACTGGATAAGTGTATGGCTGTTTTGTTTCTGTTCTCTAGTGCTTGAACCAAAAAACTGAAATGGCCATTCTAATGTCAATTTCATGATATTTCTATCTGTAACCAAGTGCTGCATCTATATGAAGAGTTGATGTTTTGTGAAACCTTAATTTCATTTTAACATATCCTAATCTGTTTGCAGGTTTGTTGCAACTCATATGAATAGTCGTATTCTTCAACAATGACATGAACAAATGCATTTGTGAGGTCATATTCTTGGATCTCAGATGGCAGGTTGTACTTCTATACCTTCTTGCACTCTACTACGGGCCCAAAGTATATGTTGTGAAACAGAACCTCTCTTTGTCAACAGAAGGAATATCTGTGCTAGGGTGTTAGGAAGGTGCATATGACCCCTCAAAATTTTAAACAGACTTATTTATTTTCTGTCTTTTTTCTTTCATGTACTATTTTTTTCTTCAATGAGACAAGCACTTGAATAAATATTTCTTTTACAATACTTGAGAAAACAGTTTTGGTTTTGAAATTTCATTAATATCTTGATTTGATAGATTGTACTTATTTAATACTCTATTCCACAGTTGGCATCTCAGGAAAGTTGATCTTATTAGTCAGCTCAGATTTTCTACACCATTTTTAGCAAATGCATTTTTTGGCACATCCTCGAAAAGGGTTCGATCCATGAAGAAGAGCTCCTCTAAATGTTTTGGTGTGGGGATGCTGATAACTCCTGAAAACAGTGTGGCAGACAAATGGACTCCTATCATTGACCAAATGCTTCTAACAATCAGTGTGATCTTTGCATACTTAGCTGGGGTAGTTCCTAAGGACAGGACATTTCCTAATGTAGGAAGCAACACAGCATACCCATCTTATGATGCTGCAACATCCAGCAATGGTAGGTAAGATTAGTCTGCTCATTGGATATATCATGTCCACTTTTTCCTGTGATATATTCTTGTATATCTTCGGAAAATTGATGTCACTTTTTAAAGTAAATTTGTCATGATGGGTTTATGTGAATGTGCTATTATGTTGCAGATCAACTGAGTCCATCTCAAACAATTGCTGGCATGAAACAAGCGGGAAAGTTATGGATGCTTTGAGCACTATCAAAGACAATCATGCTTTCAGGACCAAAGTCTCTGAAGATCTTTATTACAGCAAAAGGAGTCCCTTGAATATGTTTGCTGTTAATGAAGGTCCTAGGTTGCGCTTGATTTGGGTTACTTTGCAGCAGCTGCAAAATAAGGCAGGCTGTTTGGATACTTTTAATGTTGTCCTACAGATATGACCATGGCTCAATGATCACATTTATATGCAAATCAGAGATATTTGATAGAGCCTGTAGTGGTTATATCCTTTTGGTGCTTGTTAATTTGATAGGCATCTTAGTTTTCTACCATTTCAGCTAGTTTTTACTTGTGACTCAATGGATGTAACTTGATAACTTTATTCTTTATTTTGTGAGGCAATGGCCTGGTCAAGATAAAGTTGATAACATTTTTTTTTCCATGAACTTTGTTGAAGGAATTAATTTTTTTGCTGTTATCTAGACACTGTTAAAAGGAAAATACAATTTTTCCTTCAAAACTATCAGTAAGCTGATATTATAGTGTGCAAACGTAGTTAAAACTTTATGTAGGCTTTCTGGAGCTTTACCATTGGTCCAAGGAAAGTTGAAGTGATTAGAGAACAAAGATTTGTTTGAGGTCATCTTGAGTGTTCCTCTTAATGTTTAACAAACAAAGATTGCAGAAAAAACTGAAAAACAAGATAGAAGATTTTGTTATCTTCATTGCTTTTGAGATGCCTGATTAGTGTTAATTCCTGCTTAAGTCCTAATATCTGGGGTAGTAAACATTACTGCTCCAATTGGTAGTCTGGAGCTGAGTTAAAAATGAGATATCAGAAGCTTCTGTTAGCTTAACACTGACTGATTTATTACATTTCTTATTCTCTTGCTTATTAGGTGTACTTACAAGTTCTCCAGGATGTAGATATAATTTAAGATTCTAAACTGTATTGGCAGGTCAATGCTATCTCAGAAAACAGTAAATTTGTTACCCGTGATGTCTGGTCAGAAATTTCATCAAAAATTGTAAGAGGAGTAATTTTACCAGTTTGCATGGAATGGCTCAGAGTAGAATTCAACCTCGAAATTGGAGAATCCAATGAGGTATAGAATGGCTGGCATCAAGTGCCTCCATGTTTTAGGTTTCTAATTTTCATACTCGCTGACATCATCATTTCTGTTTCAGAATCTACCTTCCAAAATTATTGGTAAATTGAAGGAAGATGACAGAATATTACAAAACATAAATAGAGCGGGCAAAAGTGAACTATATTCAGACATGATATTCTTTCTTAGATTTGGTTCACCCAGGTATTATTATAGTTTTTGTAGCTTTTATCCTTGGATTATATTTTTTTCTCTAATTCTTTACATTATGCATTTGTTACATATATGATAAATTGATTCATTATTTGTTTATTTAAACAGTCAAAACCTTCAGTTTTAATTGTGTTTTTTATGGAAATAAATGATCCTGCAGAGAATACTGTTCTGATATCTATAATTTGATATGCCAACTTGCTAACATGTCAAAATGTAAACTTTGTTATTGTTTTGTCAACCAACATAACCTTTGCAGAACACTTATTATAGGTTGCAATACATTACTTTTGTCATCGATAACACTTTTGTAGACCATTACCTTTGTTATTGATAACACTTATTACAGTACATCACCTTTTTCATTCTCTAGTTCTCTATTCTTTACCTTTGTATAACACTTTTTCATTGTTTTTTGTCTTTTTTTCAATCCACATTACCTTTGGCAATCAACTTCACGTAGAAATAATCTTTTTTACCAAAGATTTCTCTACTCTAATCAGATTGCAATACATTACCTGTACCCTTTTTTCCTTTGGCCAGTCCTTGGTGCTGTTACAATAGTAAGCTTCTGCCACAACATGGAGCTGACATTTTAGAAGACATGATCGTGATGTTGGCTGATACCATAGCTAGCATATACGTGGAACTCATCTCAATTGACAGTGACGTTTCTTCAGAGATGAATGGCTTTGGCTTAACTTTATGTTCGATGTCCACTAGAACACTTCAAAAGCTACGGAATGAGGTATCGGACTAAAGTGAATTTGTCCTTGACATCTTTAATGTTTTGTTGTTGATTTGTTATGCATAAGTGTTTGTTTCAGATTCCCTTTATATGCTACTTAATACCAAGGAAAAAAAGAGTTTGGCAATGTTTTTCCTGACATTGCGTTAATGGTTCAGTTAAATTCCTGTTATTTGATCTATTCACTGTAAAAATGAAGGATGAAATGAGGACATCATTGTTATTAGCAGGAAAGTTTTCTACTTTTTATTATTTTTATTTTTGTATTAGTTGTTAATTTCAAAATTGTTGTTTACAGGTTCTACTGAACCAATGGCTTCAGGAGAACTTCGAGTCTGTTATCTCGATGTATGAGGATCGTTTTGAGTTACACGTCCTGCAGAGAGAACTTTTTGACAATCCAGAACACAAGGAAAGCAGTAACCTTACTTGGTGGAAGAATCTTCCATTCAAAAAGTCAGCAGTTCCATCACTTGTGCCGTATGTCCGTATCAGCCAATTTTCCCTGCCAGTAAAACGGATGAAAGAATTAAGAACCTTAACTGGATGGTATGCCCTTTAACCGATACCTTTGCTTGTTTTAAAGCTGACATGTTATGGAAAAAAGTATATATTTCCCCTAAAATTACTGTTGAACAAGCATTGGTTTTTAATTTTTGAAATGGTTCGATATAATAATTGAGTTGGATATCCTTCTGTTGACTTGTAAGCTATCTTCAAGTATATTTATAGAGGTGATGAGCTATGATCGAAGTTACATGATATCTGAAACAAGTATTAATTCAATGTATTTTTTGCTTTCTCTCTTTAATGATATTGATGAACAATTGTACTTGCTCATGAATGATAATTTTGTTTAATTTTATTTTCTTGTTTTTGAATAATGTGCCATTTTATCTGTTGCTTACAGGAGGTACTGCTTCAGCTTGTATCTTGAGTTTTGCGACATCAGCATGCCTTTCTTTCGGGCTGCTTTCACCAAGGTTAGCAATGCTGTATCATTCCTACTTGTCTGTATGATCGGGAGGTCTGTAGGTCTAATATTTAGTGGGATAAGGCAATCCTTAGGTTGGAGGTAGTCCATTGTCTCACTATTCTCTTCGATCATTTTTCCGATTTGAGATCATAATTCTTCTGTCATGTTACTGAGTTTCATATGGAAGGGCCTGTTTCAATCAATCTTTTGCCCCCAAGCAAGAGTTAATTACCTTTCTGTGCAATATCCTTAATTTCCCACACGTGAAGCTGAACGTTCCATAGGTATGCTGCTAAATAAGACCTGAAAATACCGGGCTTTGAGAGACACATAAGTCTCAAGTACTCTTAGGGTCTGATTGATTCAAGTTATTGATAGTTATCTTGTGATTATCAATTAATTGCATCACCAAGATTATGGAAAATAAAATATAATATTGTTTGATTAATTCTAGATAATGTTATAATCTAATTTAATATTTACTATATCATTTTTGGTTTAATTATTTTAATAGGATAATATAATTTAGGTGTGAGAAAGTCTCTGTTTTTGCTCACGGCTTCACCAGCCCGATCTCCACGCCGCCCTTCGCTACCTTGCCCTCCGCCATTGGCGTGGCATCGGTTTTGTGGTCGGCGTTATCTCCACTTTGCTCAGCCTCCCCCACTCAAAATCTACGTTGTAGGCCTTAAACTTCGATGACCCGCGATGCTCATCGGTGGCTCGGCCGCCAGAGCCTTGTACCTCATCGGCAACTCCTCTGTTAATGCCTTAAAAGGTCTTTCTTTGATTTGAGGGTGATCGTGCGGAGGGGAGAGAGGGAGTGAATTGTCCCTTCAAATAAAAATAATCTTTTGTTTTTCTTAAAAAAATAAAAATTAATTTATAAAAAAAATAATAACATGAAAATGAAATAACAAAAAGACAGAGACACAATAGAATTACTTGGTTGCAACCAGCATGGTTGTCAATTCAAGACAATGAAACAACAAATTTCCAGATGATCTTTATGGGCGGAGAAGCCTCTTTACAGAGTTAGAACTTAGAGAACAGAGGAAAACAAGAATAGAATTCGTGTACAATTCGATTGATCAATGTAACTAAGCTCTAGGGTCTATTTATAGTCCAGTGAAGTTTATCTGTTGTTGACCTGGCTCAATACGGGCGTCCGAGTGCATAAGGGCTCCTGACACGTGGTTCTAGGGTTATTTTCGTCGCAACGATTGCGAACGCTAGTTCTAGATGAAGACATTTCGGGCGCCTGTGTTGACTGGGTGCCCGGGAACACGAGCGCCCGAGTCAATGAGGTGCCCCCATTCACAGGCGCCCGAGTTGACTTTGGTCAGCTCTTTGCTGATCAGTTTTCGGTCGATCTTCATGGGTGATCTCGATGGGCCTTTCAGAGTTGGGTTTACCGAACCTCCTCCGGCCTTCTCTTCGAGCGTGCTTTCCTGGCTTCTCGTCCCTCGGACGTCGTGCGTGCCTTTTTCGTCCACGACGTACTCTTCCGCAGACCTCCGCGTTCCTCGGATGCATCGAGCCCGTCAGCTCCCTTCCCGTGTCATCATTCTCAACTGTATGGCTTTGCTCGATTTCCTGCGCTCCTAAGATCCTGCACACTTAAACAAGGGATCAAACATAATAGGACAAACTTGACTTGTTGACCACATCAAAAGTCATCCGGAGTACTTACAATCTCTCCTTTTTGATGTGCATCAATTCGAGTTAAATTAGGGTTAAATAATGTATAAAATGACAGAAATAAATATTTGACAGTATAATTAAAAAAAGTTAGAAATTAAGCCTCCCCTTAATCATATTTTCTCCCTTTGATCACATAAAAAAATATGTTAAGGGTAAAATAAAAATTTCTAGACTTAAAATTTTCGAAATTTTTGATGACATGTTACATATAATAGTTAGTCTAAAAAAAATTAGATTTTGAAAAATGAGTCAAAAATAATTTTAAGATTAAAAGTCCGATTATCGATAAAAACTTATAAAAATTTTATTCGTAGTAAAAAATTATCCAATTTTTATCTAAGTTAAAATTTTAGCATATTCATTTCTATAAAATTTTCAAAGTAAGATAAATTTTTAATTTTAAAAGAATAATTTTGAATTCAGACTTGATAATTTTTGAAAAAAATTAAAATTGGATTTCGACTTGAAATGAATTCGAAAATTTTTCTCAACCTTCAAAATATAATCATAGATCTTGAAAAATTAAATTTGACGAAATTAATTTTTTAAGTATTTTTAAAATTAAAAAAAATCAAATGATAAATCATAACGGTTTAACTGTTAAAAATTTTGAAAATTTTTTATGGATATATCACGATCAACTCTATTATCAAAAAAAATATAAAATTAAAATTTTTGCGACAATTACATGTTCAAATAAAATTTCAAGAAATGGTAAATAAAGTATTAATTAATCAAAAAATTAATAATTGACAAACAAGTGCTAAATAAAATTAACACTTTATTATAATTTTGGACCTAAAATAAATTCTTATCAACAGATTAATAAAAAATTTATATGGTATATAATTTTTTGAAATTCTTACAATTTAGTCTATATACCATAAATATCAATTTAGTATTCCAAAATATTTAAGTTTTGAATTTGAAAATATTTTGAACATGCATATTTTTCAATTTTTCTACTTAGTCTTCATGTTCTAATTTTTAATTTTAATTTATCATACATTTCAATGAGCATGTAAAAGTTAGTTGTTTTTCAATCTAAATTTTTATTTTCTAATTTACATATCGACTTCATCATTACTTTAATATATGAATAATGAATAAAATTGATCAGGAAGTAGAAAACATATCTCATTTATCATATTTTTTTCGAAGTTCGGAGCTCGTCCTTCATCGCTATTATCTTTTGATGTGGCTCCCCCTTTATCGATGCTTCTTCTTCTTGGTGGGTGACCATCTGCACTAGTCTGCGTGTTCCTTGAGATCTGACTCATCCGATGATGATTCGTCCTATGTGGCTTTCAGGTTCTTGTGTTTAGTTTTGTTTGATTTGTTCACTTTTAGCTTGGTAGTTCTCTTTGATGTGTCCTTCCTCACAATTGTAGCAACGAATCTTTCTTTGCTTCTTGTCCTGTACTTTATTAAACTTTCTAGTTTTGAAATACTTAGAGAGTTTACTTACCATATATGTTGTATTTTCTTCATCTTCTGAAGATTCCTGCTCTAGTTGGGTCTTCCTCGTGCTTAGGGCGATTTTATCCATTTTATTCTTTCCTACGCATCAAGATTCGTGAAGTTCTAAAGTCGAAAATAATTGCTCTAAGGTACTTATCTCAAAATCCTTAGAGATGTAATAGGCGTCTATTTTGAAGTCCAGTCCGGGGTCCTGGGAAGGCGTTTAAGGCATATCTTTGTGCATCGCGACTTGTTACTGTTTTTCCGAGGTTCTTAAGTCCCGTGATCAGCTCTTTGACTTTGGCGTGCAGTTGGACAACTGATTCTCTTTTTTCCATTCCGAGGTTGCTGAGTTGGTTGCGGGGCACATCTCGTTTTGTCGGCTTTGTTTCAAAGGTACCTTCGTAATGTTTTAGGAATTTTCTCAAAGTTCCTTTGCTGACTATAGGTTTCGATGTGGTTGACTTTTTGCGCCGGTAGAACGGTTAGCAGATGTAACTCAACTTTTCGTTTGCCACAAAATTCACTTTTTCTTTGTCCACATATTTTCTTCTTGGTCTTTATCGTCAGTGTCTTGGGAATTCTAAAATCATTTGTTATTGTTAATAATAATTCAAAGTTTGTTTTGAAGAATACCTATATTTTGCACTTTCGCATAGCGAACTCCACCTCGAACTTTGACGGATATATAACTGATTCGATCATTTTCGTTGTTTCAGATGGCGTTTAGTCCTTTTGGAGCTTTCTTGCTCTGATCCATTTGTGGGTGATCATGCGATCGACAAGAGGGGAGGGTGAATTACCTTTACAAATAAAAACAATCTTTTTTTTCCTTAACAAAGATGAAAATTAATTTATAAAAAAAATAATAACATGAAAACGAAATAACCAAAAAGATAGAGACACAACAGAATTACTTGGTTGCAACCAGCCAGATTGTCAATCCAAGACAATGAAACGGCGCAATCTCCAGATAATCTTGTGGGCGGAGAAGCCTCTTTACAGAGTTAGAAATCAGAGAACAGAGGAAAATAAGAATAGAATTCATGTATAATTCGATTGATCAATGTAACTGAGCTCTAGAGTCTATTTATAACCTCAGTGAAGTTTATCTGGTTGCTGACGTGGTCCTACACAGGTACCTGAGTACATACGGGGGCCTGACACGTGGCTCTAGGGTTATCCTTGTCGCAGCGGCCGAAAACGACTAGTTCTAGATGAAGACTTCTCGGGCGCTCGTGTTGACTGGGGCCTTCAGGAACACGATGCTTGAGTCAATGAGGGCACTCCCATTCACTGGAGCCCGAGTTGACTTTGGTCAGCTCTTTGCTGTCCAGTTTTCCGATGGATCTTCTTGAACGATTTCGGGTCTTCCAGAGTTGTTCTCACCTGAACATTCATCTGACCTTCTCCTGGAGCATGTTTTCCCTCTGCTTCTCATCCCTCGGACGTCATGTGCGTCCTTTTCGCTCCATCGACGTACTCTTCTGCAGACTTCCGTGTCTTGTGGATGCATCGAGTCCGTCGGCTCTCTTCTCGTGTCATCTTCTCGACCGTTGTATTTTTCGCTCGACTTCCTGCGCTCCTAAACTCTTGTATATTTAGACACAGAGATCAAACATAGCAGAATTTAACTCTAACTCGGTTGACTATATTAAAATTTAGTTGGGGTGCTTATATGATTGCCCTCGAGATCGTCACCCTCATCTTTTCCTATGAGGTCGTCGCTCTGATTACCACGGTGGAGAAGGGGAATGAGGCGGTGGTGGGGCCTCATGTCGCCAACTCCTTCGATTTGTCGACGTGTTTCGTTCTGATCGTGAGTGATTTGACAACGTCCGTCCGACGACGTAGTTTGGTGGAGCAAAGATAATTGAGATCGTTGAGATCGGAAATGAAGCTTCTCTCATCACTGACGGAGCCACCGGTGCTGCACCTGTGGACGGGCCGTCGCTGCCATGAGCTGCATCCCATCGCAAGCGGCGTGGTGCACAGAAACGAGCAAAGATAATTTTGGAAACAGTTTGTTGTTAACTCTGGTTAGATAACTCGAGAATCATTTATTACATAAATCAAATTGGATTAAACAATATAATTTTGGGTTGGTTAGATAACGAAAGTTATCAATGATGATTCCCAACCAAATGCATCAAAAATCCACCGAGTTTAGACAGTGCTATCATTTTACCTCCGGCTAATAAAATCGTAAAGTAAGTATGTAAAAAAAAAAATGGAACTGTCATCTTAGCGGCCCCTTAGTCTCGGCCCCATAGGTTTTCAGAGGGAGACAAATCATGATTATCACTAGTGTGGTGAGGCGTCTGAGATCGAGGGAATTAATGTCAGCAGACAATAAAATCGTAAAGTGACCTGACGGTTGGTCGATGACCTACTAACCATTCGGCTGGATGACCAGGAAGAGACATAGAGTTCAACATTCAACACACAGCCAAGCCATCTAGTAACAAAAACTCATTTTCGCCAAGCCATATCGTAATCAAAACTCATTTTTTGATCTAAAGGGCTATCACAAGGATTGCACATATACTAACATTACAAAAATATCAAGCAATAGCGACGGCATTTTTTAATAGTCCGTCGCAAGTGGCGACGGATATATAGTATCCGTCGCCAAAGTTGCGCGGCAAGTCAAAATGCTGAATATAGCGACGGACATGGTCAACGTCCGTCGCACACGTCCGTCGCTAGTGCGACGGATAATATAAATTATCCGTTGCTAGTTGTAAGCGACGGGTCAAACCCCCTCAATATAGCGACGGGATTGGTCAACGCCGTCGCTAATCAGCGACGGACAAGTTAATCCGTCGCAATATTTCTTAAAAAGGGCGACGGCCTCCTTCCCCCATGGCCACGCGAACCCTAGCGACGGTCGATCTCCCAGCGATTCTCCTCCGGCGATTCTCCGTCGATTCTCCTCCGGCGAACCCTCCTCCGATCCTAGGTACGCTAGCTAAGCTCCATTTGCCGTATCAACTCCGTTTGTTTGTGCTAACGCGGCGCCGTCGTCTTCTCCGGCCAGCCACGGCTCTTGGCACGGCCGCGCGCGGCCTCCCGCAGCCGCGCGCGGCCAGGCGCGGCCTCGCATTTGCAAGCGTCGCCTGCTGCCGGTCGCGGGCCAATGCGGTCGGGCGCCGCCTGCTGCGGTCACGTGCCGCCTGCTGCGGCCGGCCGACGGCTCCTGCTGCCGGCCGACGGCTCCTGCGGCCGGCGTCCCCTGCTGCGGCCGACACCCATTAATGGGTTTAATTAGGGGTTTAGGTGTAATTAATTAGATTAATCAATTAATTTGATTAATTCAATAATTAATCAGTTATTTAATTAGTTAAATTATCATTTAATTATTTTAGATAATAATTTCTTTTGTTAAATCATAAATTGTATAATTAATTGATCAAATGTTTGATTTATTTTAGGATAATTGTGTGGTTAATTAGAATAATTAGATGATTAATTGTTTGTTTAATTAGATTAATTGATTTATTAATTAGATCTTGTTTGATTAATGTTAGATTAACTGTTTGAATAATTAGATTAATTTGTTGATTAATTCTTTGATTACTTAGAATAATTAATTCATTGTTTATATCATGTTTGATTAATTAGATGTATTTTGTAGTATAGCATCAATATCAAATTTTAATATGGATCATAATATGTGTGGTTTGATTAAATTGTCTTATTTGAATTCAGATACAATGTATCCGAACAAGGCATGGATGTATAATAGGTTAGACAATGGATTTATCCGTGACGAATTTTTTGCTAGAGTGGAAGAATTTGTTAACTTTGCAAAGTGTCATCCTTAGTGTTTGAATGGCACAGAGTTGAAGTGTCATCCTTGTGATTCCCCTGCATGGAAACATTTAGATTCAACATTTTCTTCCTTTGCTATGGAACCACGTAATGTCAGACTTGGACTTTCTGCAGATAGATTTCAGCTATTTGGAAGTTATGGACAACAATATTCATCGTGGTCTGATATCTTAACACCATACAATTTACCACCATAGATGTGTATGAAAGATGAATTCATGTTTCTTACTGTTTTAATTCCAGGTCCTCAAAATCCAAAAGGGCACATAGATATTTTTTTTGCAACCTTTGATAGCTGAGCTGAATTATTTATGGAATATAGGTTCAGAGACGTATGACATTGCTACAAAGTCAAACTTTTTAATGCATGCAGCATTGTTATGGACTATTAGTGATTTTCCTGCTTACTCAATGTTATCAGGATGGAGCACAGCTGGAAAGTTAGCATGTCCACATTGTATGAGTCAGTCAGATGCATTTTCTTTGCCCTGCAATGGCAAGATTTCTTGGTTTGATAATCATCGGAAATTTTTACCTCTTGATCATCCGTTCAGAAGAAATAAGAAATATTTCAAAAGGAATGAAGTAGTTAGGAAGCTACCTCCAGTTGGGATGTCAGGCGAAGAAGTGTTAAATGAAATTGATAGCTATGGATTTCTACCAGTATATCAGGATGGATCAGATGATATCAACAAGTATATTGTTAGAGTCAACAAATGTGGTTGGAGGAAAAGAAGTATTTTTTGGGAGCTTCCATATTGGAAATATTTACTCATTCGTCATAATTTGGATGTGATGCATATTGAGAAAAATTTCTTTGATAACATCATTAATACTGTCTTAAATGTGCATGGGAAAACAAAAGATACAACAAAATCTCGTGAAGAATTAAAACAATTAGTGATCAGGCCTGAGTTGCATCAGAATGAAACAACTGGTAAATATCTGAAGGCTTGTTATACATTGGACAAACAAAGTAAGCAAGCATTGTGTTCTTGGTTGAAAAACATAAAATTCCCAGATGGATATGCCTCTAATATGTCTCGTTGTGTGGATACGAATAGATCTAAAATGGTTGGAATGAAGAGTCATGATTGTCATGTGTTCATGCAAAGATTAATTCCAATAGCTTTTCAAGAATTACTTCCTAATAATGTTTGGCAAACACTTACAGAATTAAGCATTTTTTTCAAAAATCTGACTTCCAGAGTTGTTACAGTAGCAGATATGTTACGCCTTCAGACAGAGATTCCTTTAATACTATGTAAGTTTGAGTGAATATTTCCACCAAGCTTTTTTGATTCAATGGAGCATTTGCCTATTCATTTACCTAGCGTGGCACAGATTGGTGGTCCTGCACAATACAGATGGATGTATCCTTTTGAAATGTATCTTAGAAAATTAAAGAATAATGTGTGTAACAAAGCAAGAGTTGAGGGATCAATATGTAATGCATATCTGGTTGAAGAAGCAAGTTCATTTTCCTCCTATTACTTTGTTGAAAATGTGAAAACCAGACATCGAAAGTGTCCACGCAATCAAGATGACATTCCATTAGTTGACTCAGACATTCTTTCTATTTTCAAGTACCCTGGAAGAGCAATGGGTTCAACTCTATCTAGACGGTTAAATGACCAAGAATATCATGCCGTCAGGACATATATCCTCTTAAACTGTGAAGATGTCAAACCATACCTAAGGTATTATCTCTTGTAGTAAGGAAATTAATATCAAATAATATAATCAAATTTCTGGTATGATATCAAATAAACTTATATGTCAGGTTATACCAACAACAGTTGTACATCCAAAATTCATCGATAAGTGCAAATGAGGTAGATCGAAAGGTAGAAGAAGAATTTGTATTTTGGTTTCAAATATATGTAAGTGAGTTAATATGTATTTTTTTTTGTTAACAATTCTTAATTACTTATTAATCTAATTTGATCACCCACCACTATTATAGGTCAATGATGCCAGAATTTCAAATGTAGAAGACGAAAGAATTAAAAATCTCGCATTTGGACCTCTTCGTACTGTGACAGTCTACTCGGGTTATTACGTGAATGGATACAGATTTCATGTGAGCCAACGTGATTCAGGGATGCTAACATATAATTCTGGCATCAGTGTCAAAGGATCAACAAACAATAATGATAATGAATTTGACTATTATGGCAAGCTAGAGGAAATTATCGAAGTTGAATACCCAGCGTTACCTTTTAAAAGATGTGTATTATTCAGGTGTTCTTGGTATGATCCAACTCCAAGGACGGGCACAAGGAAACATCGGTTATACAATTTAGTTGAGGTTAATTCAAGCAAAAGATTCAACAAATTCGAACCTTTCATTTTTGCAGTACAAGCTGGTCAAGTATTTTATCTGGAGTACCCAACTAAGAGAAGACGACCTAGTGAATGGCTTGTTGTATGTCAAATGAAGCCTAGGTCAACAATTGAAATGTCAAATACGATCACTGTCCAAAACTCCAATGCTTATCAAAATGAAGAAGTGATAATCAACTCCGTGGATTCAGAAATACAATCAGCATCTCAATTACTTATAGATGAGAATGTCTCTTACGAGGAAATTGATGATGGTGAAATATCTAGCACTGAGGAGGTCGATGTATCAACGGATTCAAGCGATGAAAACATACTTGTTAATTTAGTTCCATCAGATTAGGATGAGTTAGATGTATTGAACATTAACTAATCAGAGTTTGTATTAAGATGAGTTGTTAATTTAGATCATTCTGCTTGTATTGAACAGTTTTATACAATGCTTGTTTATCCCTTTGCTAGCTTTATTTACATTGTCTTTATTAGTGTTTATTTCCATTTGCCTCTAATATATCTCATTTGCATGTTTTACCTATTCTGCTCATCTACCTAAACTTTGTGTATAATCAGGTACCATGGCTGTCCCCCGTGATCAGCAGATTAGACTTACAGTCGTCGGTGACAGGTATACCTATTCTTGTTATATATTTTAGATCAAAATTTGCTAATATATCTAATTTTTTTCTACAGTTTTATACCTGATGGCCATCAGGTGTCTTCGTATATAACTAAAAAATTTAAAGAAAGACTGTCCACTTCGACGACATGGGGCCACATTGAGAATGATTTGAAATCATTCTATTACGGGGAGTTTTTAGTAAGTAGTTTATATGTATATTTAATTTGATGTTATAACTTTTTTGATACTAACTGTTTTATGTTTTTTTTACAGAAAAGGTACACCTGGGAGGAGGATGCAGAGGAGCAATTCAAGAGGACATGGAATGCCTACTGCTCCAAATTGTACAGGGACATGGTCTACAAATGGAGAAAGAAGGCTGATAGGCTTACAGAGGTCCCTGAGACTATTTGGGCAACATAGCGGGCTGTCTGGGATGCCCAGCACTGGCAAGAGAATGCTGTGATTGCTCGAGCCAATCGCAATTCAGAGCTTGCTGGCCCCAGCACGGGATCCACGAAGCATACTGCTGGATCCCGTTCCATTGTCCAGCATGCCAGTGATTTGGTAGGTAGTTTTTATTTAGGTTATTAAAGACATTTAGTATGTTTTTTTGGATATGTGTAAACATTATATTTTGTGTTTACAGGCTGCTGAGCTAGAGAGACCTCTCACTAGTTTAGAGTTATTCAACAAGACCCACAAGAAAAAAGATGGGCCTTTTGTCGATCGTCGCTCCCTAGCAATCAATGTCAGTATATTAATTATATTTTATTTGTTTTGACATTTTATATAGATTAAATTTTTATTTCACAGGAAGCAATGACCGCTAGAGTTTCTGAGGCACAGGCGTCTCAGCCTGCTGCAGAGGGGGAGGATGTACAGCCTCTTTCCACCGACGATGTGAATCAGATTTATTTTGATGTCGTCGGTGGGAAGAGGAAGACCGCCTGCTACGGCCTGAGCTCTCAGGCAAAGGTTACATATGATCAGATGAGAGCTCTAGGGGTTAGGGGGCGTCCACCATCCTCCTCCTCTACCTCTAGTGAGGTTCATCATTTGCGGGAGGAAAATGAAGCCCTGCGGACTCGACTCACGTCGATAGAGTCGACGTGTGCCGGGAGGGACGTAGAATGGGCTAAGACGAGCGCAGAGTGGGCTCAGAGGGATGCAGAGTGGGCTAAGAGGGACGCAGAGAGGGATGCTGAGTTGAGAGATTTGCGGGCTCGCCAGACACACACTGAGGAGATAGTACGTCACATGCGAGCTTTTGCAGCGACCCTTATGCCGATGACACAGATGCCAGCCCTTCCCGCCCCTCGTTTTGAGGCTCCGAATACACAGATGTCAGCCGCTCCCGTCCCTCGTTTTGAGTCTCAGGAGACACAGGATCCTGAGCATACCACAGAGGAGTAGAGATGTTATAGTGGTATGATCTATTTTTTCTCTAATTTTTTTTAGTAACAATGTATTAAGTTATTATATTCATAATGATTGTTTTCTTATTACTCCATTTATGTTAACAGATTCCACATTATCAGAGTTGAATTCAGATTTCTTCTCTTGCTTGAAAGGTATGAATATTGGATATTATTCCTTTATTGTTTCTTATTTGTTATTTTTCATTTACATATTTAATATTATTAGAGTTATCTTCTATTTGTTAATTTTCTTCTATTAGAGTTTTTTCTATTACATATGCTTACTTTATTTGTTATTTCTTATTGGTATCAATTCATATTTCTTTCTTTATTGGATTGCTTTCTTATTGTTTTATATTCTATTGTGCAGGAATATGTTTCCTTTCCATCCATTATTCACTCTGATATTCATGTACGTAATGATTCTCTACTAAACTCTCATTTTTGATGTATATAGTTTTTTTATTTACTTTGACATATGTTACTTTCTTTATTGGTATAAGTTTACTCTTGTTTCAAAGTTTGGACTGTATACGTTTGGAAATTAAATTTTGGATTGAATAGTCGATTCATAATAAAAGTTTAGATGTTGTGAATGTATTGGATTGGATTGGAAATGTAAGTTTGGATGTTGTGAATGTATTGGATTGGATTGGAAATGTAAGTTTGGATTGTTGTGAATGTTTAGATGTTGAAATATATATTTCTGTTTGATATTTGTTTGGATATTTGTATATGTTATTGATGTATATATGGGAATTGGAAGAAATGGATTGTGGCTGGCAAAATTTTTCAGGTTTAGCGACGGACATTTTTAAAAATCCGTCGCAACTAGCGACGGATTATTGACTTTTTCGTCGCTATAACGATCGTTTAGCGACGGATTTTGACTTAATCCGTCGCTATTACAATATATTAGCGACGGACTTTGACCATGTCCGTCGCTACCCCAAATGATTTGCGACGGATATTTGACCATCCGTCGCTACTATTTTCCCGGCCACGTCACCCCGTTTTCTCGGTGTTTGGGACGGGGTTATATGTCTGTCGCTAAGGTAGCGACGGAGAGAAAAAATGTTCGTCGCTATGTTAACGACGGAGAAAAAATATCCATCGCTACTATAGCTCTGCGACGGGATTTCAACCGACGACGCCAACTCCGTCGCTATTAGTATTTAGTGACGGAATAGCGACGGAATACGTCCGTCGCTATTGGTTATTTTTGTAATGTGACTATTAGTTATTCATTTTATGTTTCGTCTTCGTGAATATTTTCTTATTTATTATGATAATCGATAGTAAATTTTTATTTATCGGGTCAAAATTAAAACGGTTCAGTTGAATCAAATTAAAGAAAAAAAATAAGTTTCATCAATGAAAGGAATGGTCAATAAATAAAATAGTAAGATCTAATGCGAAGAAGAGAGAGCTAAAATGTATTTAACCCATACTTTTTTTATAAAAAAAAGTTATTTTTTAGAAATTAATATTTATCAGTATAGATAGCGAGGTCTCCATTAATGTGAAGAAGAGGGGATCATGTAGATGTTGAGAGTCCCCAGTACTGTTGTCATTTTCAACAGTGTGTTACTATTTATTTATTCAAAGACTTATTAAACCCAATGAAGGAAGCCTTCTGTCGACCATTATATTCAATCAAATTCCTATTTAAATCCGATCAAATTGATTATTTTCAGTTTAGAGAGGCAGCACTAAAGGACATCCTGAAGATTTTTTTCTAACAGAGATTATAAAAGATGATTGATTCATTTTTATCTGCTTGTTAATCTATCTTAGAATTAATACGAAGGAGATAAATCATAAAAATTATTAGTAAGAATGTTATGGTTAACGCATGAAAAAGATAGACATATTAATTTAGTCAGATTTTAATAGATAACAATACTTATGTATTAATCTATCCCAAAATTAATGTTTTTCAATAGAGATTTATACGAATGTATTCCTAGAACATTGCCTTGTATCATTAGAGAAACAACTGTTGATTGATTGACTCCAAATCTGAGTCAACAAAGAGAATTTAGAAATCTCTCTCTCCCCCTCCACCTCCTCCTCCCTAAACTATTAATTTGAAGCACACCCCCCCAACTTTTCAAATTGACATAATTGATATTTATTTGACTGATTATTTTAGTAGATTTTAAAATTTATTTTCAACTTATATCGTTGGATGTTTAATCTCTCTCGTAAAATTATCCTATTATAGTAAAATATCCCTCCTAATTTATCTATATGTATCTAGTCTAAAAGTTGACGATACTAGACTGTCTGAGGGTTGAGCGTTATCATTTTATGCTCCAATAAATATGTCTCCTAGAACTTGACCAAATTAGTTATCATATGGTAGATTTATCAGATCAAATAAGGATCGATTTTCGATGAAATCGAAATAAATATCCTTCTATGTGTTGATTTATTTAATTTCTTAATTTATCTCTGTGTAGATAATTATGAGACCGATCATGTACAACGTTGTCAGTAGAATTGTCAAATAAATACGCCCCACAAGACGTAATCGAGCCGGTTACATATGGAAGAACTGTCACGATACAACGAGGATAGAATCGTAGGAACTACGAAATACCATCTTACCTATTGGCTTGTTCGATATTTAATTTATCTATTTATATAATTGTGAAGTCGACGATACTAAATCGCTTGACAGGACGGGCATCTCCTTCATGTCACAATTCTAATTATTAATACGATGTGAGCCTCTTAGAAAACCCCATCCCCAGATGGAGGAACAAATCAGCCCCTTCAGACACGCCCTAATCGGTGCTTATCATTCTCTACCTTCAAGTTAACTATTAGTTTTCTCATTTATTTATTTATTTTATTTATTTATGAATTAATTTTGAAGAGTCAACTGCAACGCCCATTTGATTAACTAATATCGCGCCCAACTACCACGTTCGCGCTATGCTCTCTGTTGACTGAGGTGGGGCAGGCACGTGGGATGCCCATGCCACACTGACGACCCTGGCCCAGTTTCAACTTACAAAGTTTAAAGGAAAAAATAAAAAAGAAATTAATTATTTTATTAAAAAAATATCGTTATATTTTTTATTTTTTAAAATTATTTTAGTATTATTAAATTTATTAATTTTATCTAAAATAAACTTTAATATTAAATGCGAATTGAGTTTGAAACGGATTGATATTTTTTTTAAAACTCCTAATCTGAATCTAATTCGAATCTGAATTCAATCCGAAATGTTCAAATTCGAATCCAAACTCAATTGACCCGACCAACTCGAATATGACCCGAATAATCAAAAAAATCAATTTAAAATATTTTTTTATTATTTTTTTATAATTTTTTATTTATCTCAATATTTAATCATGATCATACTAATATTTATATTAATATATATAAAAAATATTTTAATTTTCAAAATAAAAATTAATTTAATTTCAAAAAATTATTAAATATTAAATTCGGATCAACTAAGATTCGAATTCAATTCGAAAATATTTAATTCGAAATATTTCATCTCAAATTCTATCGGAAAAAAATTTCAATTCAAATCCCATTTTTTTTTAATCAATTCAACTGGAATCGTAGAGTTAAGTTTATTTTGTACAGCCCATTAAATTCAGATCAAAAGCATTATACCACCAATCAGAATTAAACAAAACTAAATGTAAAACCGCACCGCGTGCCACGCGTCAACTTGATGTTCCGGCCCCCAATTTAATCTGACTGCAGTGCAGATAGTTACACATTTTTAAACCCACCAATCATCCTCCAATCTTACGTATATATTCGCACAGAGCAGAGCGTACCGGAGAAGGTGCTTTAGCAAGAAGCTTTTGAGCAGAATTGATGTTGATGGATGCCACCGGCGCCGATTCCTCCCCTTCCTTCGTGTTTGAGAATGTCGCCGTCGTTTCCGCCGCCTCCGACGACGCTCGGCCGCCGTCCCCGGCCGCGTCGACCGGCGCTGGCAGCCGCGTCAAGCTAATGGTTAGCTACGGCGGCCGTATCCAGCCCAGCCCTCACGACAACACCCGCCTCGCCTACGTTGGCGGAGAAACCAAGATCGTGGCGCTCGACCGATCCGCCCGCCTTCTCGCCCTCCTCGCCAAGCTCGCCGCCGTCGCACCCACCGCCCCTGACCCAGTTTGCATCAAGTACCAGATCCCTGGCGACGACCTCGACGCCCTCGTCTCGGTCACCGACGACGACGACCTCGAGCACATGATGATCGAGTACGATCGCATCCTCCGCGCCGCCTCTTCCACCTTGCCCAGGACTTCCGCCCGTCTCCGCCTGTTCCTCTTTCCCGTCGGGCCCCCTCCTCCGCCCCCTTCGGCCGCTTTGCTGGACGCCTCTAATACCGTTCCCGTTCGTCCTCCCTCCAGGCAGCCTTCGCCGAGCCCCGACTTTCTCTTTGGCTTCGATGACGGCTTCGTTCCTCCCCCCGCCGTGAAGGTCGCCGTAGATCCGCCGACGACGACGATCGTGCTGGAGGACCATCCCACCGAGGCGCTGGCCAAGTCAGATCCGGGCAAGGACGAACCAAACCTCCAGATCAAGGTAAGCGCGCAACCAATCGCCACTGCACAAGCGGGGGTCTCGGTGTCAGAGACCGAACGCCACGGGTACCCCAAGAACCTCCCCCCTCTCATCCCGGCGATCCCGCGCAACACAAGCCAAGACACACTGCCCCTGGTTCATCCCTCCGACTTCCGAGTCCCATCGCCGCCGCATTGGCCGGAGACGGGCGGCAGATTCCCATCGTTGTCACCCGGCATCGACCAAACGGGGTACCTACTCCAGGCCACGCCGGGGATATACCCTGGATTCTTCCCCGCGCCGCCTAGGATGACTGCGAATGCAGTCGGAGGAGGTGCGGAGGCGTATGCCGGAGGAGGAGGAGGAAAGCTGGCGTACGATAGCGCAGGGCGTTTGGTTTACTACTGTACGCCAGCGTTGCCATCGTATCGGACAGTCACGAACGCAGTCGCGTTTAAACCGGTGGAATCCACCGTAACGGCTGCCAGACCGCCACAAATTGCCTGAGCTACTCAATAACGGACGGAGAGTATTATTTCTCTTTATTTTATTTTGTGTGTGGGTCCTTACGCATTACAATGTCATGGTAATTTGTGATGTAGTTATTAAATATGAATATTATTATTATTATATATTATTATTATTATTAGTGAGAATTGGATATTTTATTTATATCGATTAATTTTGAAAATGATCGATTTGATTTTATAAAATTTTTCATAAATCGAAAATGACTCGTAGCAGGTGATTCATTAATCTAATATTTTATTAAAATTAATTTTCTTAATGAAAAAGTTTTCGTCATTTATTTTATTAAAATTTGTTGGAACTTGTCAAGGAAGATTCAAGAGTTTTGATTTGTCATTTTCTCTAAATGAATTTTGAAAAATTTTCCATTGATGTTGTAGATTGCATAAAATGTAGACACTTTCTTTCGTTTACTAGCTAGGCTTAGCTAAAATGGGACGAAATCAACATTTTCTTCCTAAGCTTGCCCTTCATGACTATCGCAAGTAACAACGACCTCTAAGTCTTTCCTTCCAATGAGCTTGTCGACCACCACAAGTGTTATGAGTCACGACTCATTTTTTTATTCTCTCTAGGTTTTCTCTCGCAAGCTACCAAATTCATTCCCTCTCTTCTCGTTTCTATGATGGATCCTTATCTTTAGAGAGCTTTCACCTCCATATTAGCCATCCTTCCAAGTAAACTAAGAAACGCGGCGTTCAAACTCGCGACCTTGGAATTTTAAATTCTTTACAAATCTAATCTTTTATTTTGTTTTGGTGTATTAGAATATCTTCTTGCAAAATCAATTACTTATAACTTGCAACATGATTTTTAAATGGTCATAAGAAGCACATTCTTCATTTTTTAATACTCAAAATATGTTTTTGGTAATGACTTTTATAATTATTTTAGTGTTTTGGCTTTAAAAAGTCCAATTTTTGTTTTTCAATTTCAACTCTTCCTACATAGATGCACGCATGGAGTCCTATCATTTCCTTTGTCATAGTGAAGATTCAATCGTGTCGATAGTGAACCGAACCACTAATTATCATAGCACAAGAAATTTCATCATCCATCGACATGAAGCCACTAATTTAAATGAGTGAATGTGAAGATTTAACTAGCCCTAATATCTTCTAGAAATATAAATAGTAGGACAATGATTAATCATAATTATTTTAAATTAATACAAATTTATCATATATTAATATTTAACACTATTGATGCGGCCGGTAATCATATGGTGTCACGTGGTTAAGGAGGTCAGTAATTCTGTTGAGGTGATGGTTAAAGTCAACAAAGAGTCGTTTCTGATGCTGCAGTACTCCGACAACTCCATGCAACCCCGACTCCAAGAAACCCCTGCGTTGAAAATATGGACGAAGTAGCCGTTATTCCTCGAAAAACATGGAGAACGCCGTCGATTAATCCATAAAAGGTGGATAACATACCCATTTATTTTGAAAAACATGAGTAATGCCAGCGTGAATCTTGGGACATGGGGAGCACAACCGCAATCCTATAAAAGATAGCCCACTCTTACGGAAATCCTAGATTACTTACTTGAGCGTGGCTGCGCTGGAAAATCCATCGATCGTCATTCTAACCATCTCATTTATATTTTCTCCAATTCAAGCTACGACAGTCTCTTCGTAAGTTCTCATTATTATTAGACGATCAATGACCAAGTTAACATCAGTGCTTACTCATCGATGACTTATTCGTCGGTGTTCTTAAATAGAATCCTACAATTACGATCAACTAATTCACATTATTTTAATAACTAATATGATTTATTATTTTGCATCATATTTAGTAATATTTTTTCATAAGGTTTTATTGATAATTCATATAAATAAGAGTATAATCATAATAGTCAGAAACTACATGATTCTGAAAATTAAAATTAATTATGATTTGTATACAATCCATCCAGAAGGAGATTAGACTAAGTCAGTCTTCACCTTTTTTAAACCTGCACCATTTTATTTTAGGGAAATGATTTACAACGAAAATGAATATCTCAATAAAAAATTTGATCATCAATCAACGATACGTTAGACGTCCGATTGTCGATCGGACACCACTGATGACCTCCGATCGCCGTCTCGAATCAAACTATACCTTGGGAGACGGTGAACCCGTCAGGATCGCCGACAATCGTGAATCCGTCGGGAATTGACGATGAATGATGCGATATCGCAATTGCGGTGATTCTTGATAGATTCACCGTACCCCCAAGGTATAGTTTAGTTCGGCCGTTGACGGTATTCAATCGACGATTAAATGTCATACGTACTATCGATTAACAGTCAAATTTTTTATGAGACATTCATTTTCACTATGCATATCATTACTTTTTATTTTATTATCTTTCATATTTATTATATTTTATTATGAATTAAAACCATTAAATTCTCGATTTCTTATGGCACTGACTCAGATTCCTAGTCAACCACTCCATTTGCTTCGTTTGATCGAATTAAATCCACAAATAGTTTTGAAATTGCGTTTGTGTATAATTTTTTATTATTTATAGTTTTAACGTGCACAAAAAAATAATGTCCAAAAATAATATCTTTAGCATAAAAAAAAGGCCGCATAACATTAATATGTGGGTATATATTTAGAAAGATGTGTTTATATGCGGCGTTTCGCTCTCCAGTTTAATTCGTGCGGCTGGAAGCTATAACGGAAAGAAGGGGGTGTTGTTGCTCCTTCTCCGAGACGAGGGCTGCCGGCATCGAAGTGCGATCGAGCGAGCGATTTCGACATGGGAGATCCGGGAATGGATGAGGTGCTTCCCCAAGGCTGCATCTCCCACGCGCTCTCATTCACGTCGCCCCGCGACGCCTGCCGCGCCTCCGCCGTCTCCACCACTTTGCTATCCGCGGCGACTTCGGACGCCGTCTGGGACCGCTTTCTCCCCGTCGATCTGCAGTCCGTCCTCGCCCGCGCCGATCGCCCCGTCGACTGCTCCTCCAAGAGGGAGCTCTTCTTCCGCCTCTGCGACGAGCCGGTGCTCGTGGACGGCGGAAAGATGGTTGGACGCGTCCCTTTTGCTCCTCCTCCGCTCATTTTTCTAGGGTTTCCGATTTCGCCAGTGTTTGAATCCCTATCGAAAAATCTCCGATCAAATCAAACAGAATAATCAAAAAAATGATGCGGATTTCGCGGTGCTTCTTTCTACGAATCTTGTAGCTTCCCGATTGCTAATTTGTTTGATATTTTCCCCCCAGATTTTCTCACTGGATAGATCGAGTGGAGCTAAATGTTACATGCTTTCAGCCAGAGCATTGTCGATTCAGCGGGGAGATACAGAGCACTGCTGGCGCTGGCTTTCGCAATCTGATTCCAGGTAGAATCATCCTCCAAATTCTCTTCCATTTGATTTTTTTTTTACACAATTCTCAATATGGATCATGCTTGTTCTTAGTTTTTGAAGCTGATATTGGTTTACTGATCCTCTTCAAGGTTCTTAGAGGTTGCGGAACTAATCAATGTGTGCTGGTTGGAGGTTCAGGGAAAGATTCATAGTAAAACCCTTTCTTCAAAAACAACATATGCCGCCTACCTTATCTTCAAACTCTCCGATCACTCTTACGGTCTGGGTCATCCGCTTCAGGAGGCGTCGGTGAAGGTCGGAACGCAATCATCGACTACTGCAATTTGCTTGCAGCTCAGTGACATGTATGCTCATTTACGCGCTCGGAGATGTAGGGCTCAGTTCGGGCAGGGTTTATCTTTACGGCGACGACTATTGACAGTGGAAGAAACTCGCGAGGCAGAAGAGGAAGTCGAGCGAATCCGTGGACGTGTTCCATGGCTGAGGGATGATGGATGGTTGGAAATCGAATTAGGGGAGTTCTATAACGATAGGGAAGAGGGCGAGGATGGGGAGGTGCACATTCATTTGTTAGAAGTGAAAGGTGGGCATTGGAAGAATGGTCTAATAATAGAAGGGATTGAAATAAGGCCTAAGAGGTCTACTACTAGGACGGAAGGTTTGTCGAACTTAACCGTTTACGATCGATAACTCTACACTAATAATAGATCTTTATGCATTGCAAATATAACTTGTTCAAAATTGTACATTTAAAATATAATTTTGTGTCACAATCCCTGGGTTTATCTATATTTTTTCATACAAAACATGATTCAAACACTGATAAAAAAAATGCAATTGCTAATATCATTATCTGAAAGATAATGCATAATAAATATGATAATACAAGAATAAATATTTTCACCACACTGAATGATATTTTAAACAAAACATAATTCACCCCTTTTCTGCATAAAAATTACAAAAAATTAAAGAATTATTAATACAAAATTAAAAATAGTGATGCCTACAAAATAAAATGGGGAAAAAAAAAATAACAGACACCTCCCTACCAGACAGTCATATATTCCTCAAAAATATTTTTTATTTGGTAAATGTTAAAATAAGTTTAAAACTTAAAATATCATTCTTGAGATATATTGAAATCCAATGGATATCATTGTGTCAGCAAATTTTATTTTTTAGCGTATAATTTTATAAAAAAATATTAAATTATATGTTATAACAGTTTAACAATATATTTATTAAAACAACTGCTGTTTTGATGCGGTGGAATCTCAATAGACTTTAGGATGTGTTTATTGGGGGTATCTTGATAACCTTGATTATTTATTATGGTTATCAATAAAAATCTAAATCTTATTTGATTTAGATAATCAACGATTCATAAGTAATGATCGATGTCCGACACGTCAGCAAAAGGGGCATGCAAACAGGAATCGAAAAATTTTAGGAAACTAAGATTTTTCTTGATTCCGAGATTATGAAACTTTCTTTCCAAAATTATCCTTCAATATTTACTTTAGCAAAAGAGGCATTATTCACGGGCAACCATCGGTAATGATGGCGGGCGACGACCGTCACCGTTCGCCGCCGGCGACCGACGATCGACGATCGACGCCCGACCGACGACTGGCAACGACGGCCGGTGACCGACTATTATTCGTATCCGACAACCGGCAACCACAGCAGGCGACCGACGACCACCGCCGACGCCCGACGACCACCGCGGCGCCCGACGACCACCGCCGGCGCCCCACGACCACCGCCGACCGCCGCCGGCGCCCGGCGACCCGCCGGCGGCGGCCGGCGCCGGCCGCGACCGACCGGCGATCGCGACCGAGGGTATGAATATGTATATAATATCATCTTACTTTTTATTTTAAATTTATAAGGATATAATATTATTATACTTAAATTTAATTAAAAGATAATATGATAAAATATTATATTATGTCATGGACTATTACCTCTAAATAAATAAAATTTTATTTGATTACCTAAATTGAAGCCGGGCGCCGGCGACTGGCTGGCGATCGGTGACCGAGGGTACGAATATATATATAATATCATCTTACTTTTTATTTTAAATTTATAAGGATATAATATTATTATACTTAAATTTAATTAAAAGATAATATGATAAAATATTATATTATGTCATGGACTATTACCTTAAATAAATAAAATTTTATTTGATTACCTAAATTGAACCAAACAACTTTAGTTATGTTTCATTCTCCATTATCTTGGTTATATTATTACTTGATAATTACATAACTAAGATTATATCTGATAACTTGAATCAAACACACGCTTAGTTTTCAATATTGAACATTTTCTTCCGTTGTTATGTTTATGATGACAAGGGCATCGTGTGTGGGATGGATTCAAGTGTCCACGATGTCAAGTAACAATGAGATTGCAATTTTGAGTAATTTTTAAACCAACTTCACTTGGACCGTGTCCTCCGTCGTCCAACTAAAGAGTGCGATAGCTATTCGAGCTAAGCCATTTGTCTTCTTCTTCTTGTTTTCTTCCCACGGTACCTCTATAACATCACCTCTTGGGAACTCGACCTTCATTCTTTCATAGGCCTCTATGTACTTGCACAATCTATCACTCTTGATCTCATATGCTTTCTCCAACGGTTAAACTATCAGCTGAAAATCTTAGTGAATGATGATTTTGACAGCTCCCACATGTTTGGCTACACTTAGACCGATCAATAATATTTCATTTTCGGCTTCATTATTAGAAGCCTTGAAGTTAAATTGCACGACAATTCACATCTTGTCCCCATGCAGCGAAATCTACAAGATCCCAACTCCGTTGCTTGGCTTTGTTGTCGATTCGTCTACAAAGACTTTCCATACTTCCTCTCCCTCTCCTCTAGAAATCTCTGTCGGAAAGTCTATCAATGTTGGGCCTTGATCATCATCCATGGTTGGTTCTTAAATATCATGCTCACCAAGCTTGATAAATTATTTGATCAGCTTGTCCAAGACCTCGAAGATTAGCCAAGACACGGTCCAGGGTATTATTGGTTAGCATAGTAATAAGATGAGACAAGAAATATGAGAGAAATTTGTGAGCTATTAGGATGAGCACCAACTCAACTTTTCCAAGGTATTGTATCGACTTTCGACATCCTTTAGGAGATGACTGGCAAAGTAGATAGGTTGTTGCACAACCCCCTCTTAGCGAAGGACTGAGTTGACCACCCCTTTAGTAGTTGCAAAATACAGCCAAAGGCATTCTCCTATCACTAGCTTAGACAAAGTAGGTAAATCGAACAAGTACTCTTGAGCTCAGCAAAAGCTTGTTCACACTTCTGGTCCCATGTGAAATGAGTCGACTTCTGCAATAACTTGAAGAAGGGCAGGCTATGATTAATCGACCTGGAGATGAAGCCGAACAAGGCAGTAATCATCCCTACTAACCTCTGAACTTCCCAAGTGCTTTAAGTGGCTCGCATGTCTTGCAGAGCTCGATCTTTCTATGTGTTTGCTTCAATCTCTCACTCAGTCACCATATAACCAAGGACACACTCGCTCCTAACACCAAAAATGCATTCACTAAGATTGAGCTTCAAGTCATACATTGATAATGTGTTAAATGTCCCCTCCAGGTTACCAATTAAAACTTCCACCCGAGGTGACCTGGTTAAGGTGTCATCTACATACACCTTAATATTTTTCCAATCTAATATCTAAAGACTATTAGGATCTTTCCGTTTGCTAGAGGGGGAGGGGTGAATAGTAATTCTCGATTCTTCTTCCTACAATGTTAGTGTGCGCAAGCGGAAATACTAATAACAAAATTAAACAATCGCTAACATGTCACCTTTACATGGTTAGGAGACAAAGCTCTTACTTCACGGCTGTCCGTAAAGTGGACGATCCCGATCCGTCGGTGGATGACTCCCCGGAAGACCTCCTACTAGCTCGTGTAGCTTCTTGTGGGTGGAGAAACCTCACCACAATCCGGACAACACTTCTGAGCACGAAGACTACTAATTGGCCTTTAACCAAAGTCAATTTCGTCAAGACTCTCAGCCAAAATCGAGCCCCTTTAAATAGTACTCTAGGATGATTTGACTGTTACTAGTCCACTGGTCCAAGGTCAGTCGACTGGTCCCACTTGAATTCGACCGTTGCAATCCCAACGTTCGAATTTCCAGCCGCCACCAAACGACTGCTCCATTAGCAGTCGACTGATCTTTCTGTGGCATACACCAGTCGACTGATTCAGCACCAGTCGACTAGTCCACCCTTAAACCTAAGGTTTCCCTTCCCGAGCACATTTCTTTCAGCACTCGAACCCTAAGATTTCTCGAGTACACTTCCCTCAGCACTCGCACCCTCACGACTCAGCTGACTCTTCTTCCAGCAACCTCGATCTGTTGCATTCAAGCCCTTTTTGAGTTTGGCTCTCATCCCTCAGATGCGCACACAAGCCCACGGCTTGTCTCCATGTCATCTTTCGCATATGTCTCGAAGTCTGCTTCCCTCGGCTCATCGTTCTTGCTTCAACAGCCTTGACCTGTTACCTTCAAGCCCTCTTCGACTTTGGCTCTCGTCCCTCAGATGCGCACACAAGCCCTCGGCTTGCCTCCATGCTATCCTTCACGTACGCCTCAAAGTCCGCTTCCCTCGACTCATCGTCCCTGCTTTGTCCATGGTCCCTCAGATGCGCATACAAGCCCACGACTTGCCTCCATGCCACCCTTCACCGTACCCGAAGACGTCCAGCTAAGTTCATGTGTATCCTGCAAACCTGCACACTCAAATACACATATCAAAACACAAGGGTGAACCTAACTTAAACCCTTTGCCCAAACATCAAAACATATGGTCACTCCAGACCATAGATTGCCCCAACAATCTCCCCCTTTTTGATGTTTGGCAATACGTTTAAGTTAGAGAAAATAAATAGCTAAAACAATGCTAATAATCATTTGGACTTACGTTACTAAGGCTTCACCTTGGACTTATACCGCCAATGCATATGCAATGCAAACATGTATGGATCTTATCACAAGGCATCCCCACACCTAACCTCCCCAAGAGTTTAGGACTTTTACCAACACAGGATTTTTAAGAACCTCTCCAAGGCTCCCCCTACATTGGACTTACAAAGGCTTTTTAAGAACATTTCCAAGGTTCCCCCTTACGCCACCAACTGAGCAATAATGCTCCCCCTTTACCTAAGCTTCCCCTTGACCTAGGATTTCTTGCAAAGGCATGTTTGGTTTCCCACTTAAATCCAACACTTCTCCCCCTTTGACACACATCAAAAAGACACCAACAATATCTCTCTTATTGGATCTTTTAACCTCCACTAATCATAAACACAGTATACTAACCTCCATAAGATTACACACTTATTTTACATCATTTGGACACCTTTTGACTGCTGAAACACAAAAATCAACCTTTACCAGTCGATTGCCCTCTGTCCCAGTCAACTGGCACCCTGAAAATCTCATTTTTAATATTTCTGACCCAATTTAAGAAATGCACCAGAAATTTCACAAATCTCCAAAAATTCCCAAATTTTGTGGAGAGGTTTGTTGTACCCGTGTCTACATGGGAAAAATACATCCAACTATGTATCTATCACCAATCTCAAGATTGACACAAAACTCAAAATTAGCTAAATGGTTCAATTGAACCTTGACCTAAAGTCCTAGTTTTGGCTTCCCCTTGATGTCTTTCCCCATACCAAACCACAATGCATCCCTAGCATTCATTTATATGGTATTTATACATCAAAAACCAACTTCCATGCTATATGATCCCAATGTCATATTTCCATCCATGAACCTTAAATCCAATGTGTCAAACCCTAGGATTGAAACTCAAATCCGTCTCCACACCCCTTGGCACACTCCATGACCCATCTAGACTTCCGAGAGAAATCCTCCCGGGATCCATAGACCATGGGTCTCAACTTAGCTCCTAGTGCTCCCCCTTGAGCTCTTAGCCTTAGTCACCTTCTGAGGTGACTCAACAAGTGCTAGACTACACCGGTGCACTCCGGTGTCTCTTGGTCTACAACCCTAACCTTCTTAACTTTGGACCCCTTGTTCTTAGTTAAGACTCTTTCCTTGCTTTTAAATGGCATGTCATTTTTGGATTTCCCCTCCTTGCCATAGTTATATGTTACCCTAGCATATTTCTTTTCATTGGCATCGGAGAACTTAGATCGGTATCCTAGACCTGATCTATCATTGTTGGATTTTTGATTACCCAACCCCATACCTAAACCCTTAGATCAAATAGTGAATTTATCTAGGGTTTTCTCTAACCTATCAAGCTTTTGTCCTTAAAGCTTGATTTTCCCTTTCTAGGTTCTTAAACTAGAATCAACATGCTTACCTTGGATATTCCTAGACCTACCCATTTGCCTAGGCATATGTCTTCCCTTCTTGGGATTAATACCTTGATCCTTAGGTCTAGCGGTTCTAGGTTTATCATGATGCATGAATTTTCTAGGGTTTTGATATGCAATATTAACCTTATTTTTATCATGATATCTAAAACCAAAACTATGTATGATAAATAATTTTCATTATTTCTAACATCCATAGAGGAGTTTAAATTTGAATTACATTTAAACTTAAAGTTAGGGATTACCTCCCTTACCCTTGTAGCTCCTCTTTGATGTGAGCTTTTCTTCTTCTCCTTCTTCTCCCATTTTCTCAAATGCTCTAATTTCTTGAATTTTCTTTTCTTTGAGCATTTGGTGTGGTAGTGTCCTAGCTCACCACACGTGAAGCACCTTATATGCTTCTTCTCCTTCTTTTCCCTACAACCCATGTTAGAATTTAAAGGAATTGACTTGGGTTTAGGGTTTATCTTTGTTTTCTTACCCTTCGGACACTTATCCTTATAGTGTCCATTCTCATTACACCCAAAGTAAATAATGTGATCATTTGACTTTGCTTTGGTGGAGGTGGAAGCTTCTTCTTACTCCGGTATTGAGGATGATCTCTCCTCCCCCTTAATCTTGACGTGGAGACTTATTCTTCTCCCTTTGATGAAGTGGATGGTTCTTCAATCTTTTGTGCCACTTTGCTTGAGGAGATGGATGAATATTTTTCTTCTTTCTCCTCCTCTTCGAATGTTGAGCTTCTTTTCTCATTCGAGGGGTCCTTCTCCTCTTCTTGGACCATTAAGCCCATTTCTTTCGGCTCTTCTACTACTTGAGCTTGTGTAGGGTTTTGATGTAAAGCTATCGTCTTGTTCCATAGCTTGTGAGCATTTTTGTATTGACCTACACCACTAATTATATCATTAGGCAAAACCTTAAGTAATATTGAAATTACCGTCTCATTTGCCTTTGATTGAGTTTATTGCTCCTTGGTCCAATATCTTGGTCGGAGCTTCTTCCCATGATTATCCTTCAGGTCCAATTACCGTCTCACTCTGCATCAAGTTTAACACAAAGCAAGTCTCCGCGCCTAAAAGCTCTCCAACAATGAACTTCATCCTCTATCATTATATTGTCAGTAATTTATTTTACTTCATACATATTTATAAGGAGAGTAGTAGTAGAGTTGTTACTAACTTCTTGATTTGTATTTGATATTCTTCATCCGAGAGTTCTCAAGGAGATATTTAGTTGATTGCCCAATGGATACGATCCAAGGGATCGTGGACATTGAAGTAAGAGTCGACGAAGGCTCCGAACCAAGTAAATCCTATTGTGCTCCTACTCTTAGTTTCTTTTCCAATTCTATATCGCTCTTAGTTTTTACAAAATGCAAAGAAAAATTTTACGATAAGACACGGGAGTCTATACTTCCTTTGTTCAAGGCTTGACTCACATGGTTCAATTAGACCATAACTCTTGTACACAGTCGGCGATTATACTTTTTGACAGTTCGGGCTCTTATATCAATTGTTAGGACCGACAAAATTTAGATATCTCCATAATAGTATAATATTGTCCACTTTGGACCTAAGCCCTCATAGTTTTGCTCTTGGGCTCTCCTCAAATGTCCCCTCCAGGTTACCAATTATATCTTCCACCCGAGCTGACTTGACTAAAATGTTGTCTTCATACACCTCAATGTTTTTCCAATCTACTATCTGAAGACTCGATTTATCTGCCTTAGGTATGTGGCAGCGACATTTATGAGAACGAAAGACATAATTATATAGCAGAAGGTCTCATCCGAAGTGATGAAAATGACCTTCTCCTAATTGCCTTGAGCTAACTATATTTGATTATACCCCTAATAAGCATTCAGCACGCAAATGAACTCATACACTAAAGTTGAGCCCACCAACTAATTTATCCAAGGGAGAGGATATCAGTCTTTGGGGAATACCTTGTTGAGGTCCCAAAAATCCATGCAGACCCCCCTGCATTTGCTTGTAGCCTTTGGCACCAACACCACATTCGACAACCAAGTTAGAAATTGGATCTCTGGGATATGCCTAGCCTCTAGCAATTTGGTGACCTCCACCATGATCACCTTATTCTTCTCTTGACTAAAATGTCGTCTCTTCTACTTAATATGCTGAGCTTCTAGCATGATATTGAGCTTATGCTCCATCACCTTGGGAGATATTTCGTTGACTTCTTGAGCCAACTAGGAGAAGACCTCCTTATTCTGAGCAAGGTAGGTCACAACTTTTGTTTCACCTCTTGGGGAGGTCGACTACCACTCAATACCATTTAAACCTCCTCCTGCTCTCCCTCTACAAGACTAGACGAGGATATCTCCTATAGGGTGGCACCTCGGCCTCGATAGTGATGCCTCCATACTCCAATTGAGTTGTCTTTAGGTTAGCGCACAATATCTCCATGTAACATTTCCTAACAACAGTCTATTCTTCCTTGACCTCGCCTATTCAACCACTGACCAAAATTTTGATTTTATGATAGTATGTGAATGCTACTGCCTTAAATGTGCTCATTATCGAGCTCCCTAGAATGATTTTGTAAGAAGATAAGGCCTCAACCACTGTGAAGACAATAGTTTGAGTTTGTTGTAGAGGCTCATCCCCTAAAGAAAGCGGCAAGCTTATTTACCCTAGCACCTTAACCTCATGCCCTGCAAAACCAAACAAAGAAATAGAGATGGGGTTGAGCTCGACAAGATCTACCTGTATCTGGTCGAAGATGTCTTTAAACATGGTGTTGACCAAGCTTCCCATTGTAAGTACCCCGAGATAGTTTTGATGTAGTCAACCGAGTCAAGTTAGGTCTTGTTAGTTTTAATCTCAGTGTCTAAGTGTGCAGGAGCTTAGGAGCACAGGAAGTTTAGCGGAAGACGTAGCAGACGAGAAGGATGGCACAGGAAGGGAGTCGATGGGCTCGGTGCATCCGAGAGACGCAAAGACTGTGGAGGAGTATATCGGTGGAGCGAGAAGGACGCACACGACGTCCAAGGGATGAGAAGCCAGGGCAAAAAGACTGCTCGAGGAGAAGGCCGGAGATGGGTTCGGATAAGCCCAACTCTGGATGACTGTATATTACCTAGAAGAAACGACAGACTGGTCAACCTAAGGCTGAACAGAACTGAGCTGGGAAAACTGCTCTTGGGCACTTGAGTCAACACAGGCACCCATGTAGAGTCAGGTGCCTATGTATACAGGCACCCGTCTTCATACGGGCGCTCGGGATTTGATGCTTATCGACAAACGAGCCATTATTCGGCTATTGCGATGTGGATAAACACTGGCCCATTATCAGGCACCCGTGTGAACTAGAGTTCCTGAGAAGTGTCACGCCAACACTTCGATAAGGTTGTCCAG
Source organism: Boesenbergia rotunda (assembly GCA_024364735.1). NCBI lineage: Eukaryota > Viridiplantae > Streptophyta > Magnoliopsida > Zingiberales > Zingiberaceae > Boesenbergia > Boesenbergia rotunda. The sequence goes on from JAGFNQ010009594.1 coordinate 364,267, forward strand.
GGGTTATAAATAGGTCCCTTAACTTAAAGCTTTTGATCATTGAATTTGCACTAAATTCTATTTTCATTTTCTTTTCTTTTCTTTGAGTATTAAAGTCTATAAGAGGTTTCTCCACCCACAAGGAGTTGATCTGGAGTTGAGCTATTCATTTGCCTTGGATTAGCAACCACCCAGGTTACAAACCAAGTATATCATTGTGCCTCTTTCTTTTGAATAGTCAATAATTGCTTTTATGTTATTGAATTAGTATAACTAATTCTATCTTTGTTAAAAACGATAAAAGATTAGTTTATTCTTGCAGGATATTCATCCCCCAATCCCCCTCTAGCCAGGTCATCCGATTCCAACAAGTAGTATCAAAGTGAGGTCACTTGAGAATGACTAACCGCCGCCTGAAGCAACAAAAAAATGGTCGGACCAAGTATCTACCCATTAAAATTCAAGGGGGAGTTCACAATGTGGAAACAGTAAATGCAAGTATTCTTTAAAACAGACTTTGAATTGCTTTTAATAATGAAAAATAGTTTTGTAGCTCCTAAAGATAACAACGGTGAGAATGAGGAAGAACACCTTTAGACTAAGAAGGAGCAAGTCGACATTGTGGCTAACGAGAAAATAGAATTTCATCTGCTAAACATTTTACCTGTGCAAGAAGTTAAGCACATCAGAATCTATGAATCTGCAAAAGAACCCTAGGAGAAGTAATTACATAAAGGTATCTCAGAAGCAAAACTAGCACGCTAAGACTTACTCCGAAATGAGCTAAGCAATTTCTGAATGAAAGAAGAATAAATAGTGACCGAACTACACACAAAGATCAAGAAGTTGATCACTAGTCTTACTAATCTCGACGAATTAGTAACAAATCGAGATGCATAAAGGTACGGCCTAAAGGCATTTTCAAGAACACCAGAATGAATGTCATTAGTCAACTCCTATTACATTTTTAAGGATCTCGAGATAAGTACATTGGAAGACTTATTTTCTATTTTTGAGTTTCACGAGTCTGGATGCACAGGATCCAAGATGGACAACATCACCATAAGTACAAAGAAGATCCAACCCGAGGATGAATTTTCAGCTAATGAAGAGAATGACGTACATGATAAGGAGTCGAATAAGTATTTTAAATCTAAGAAGTTTAATAAGTTGCAGGGTAAGAAACATTCTCCAAAGCAAAGAAAGGTCTGATGCTAAACTGTGATGAAGAAGGACACATTAAGGAGAACTGTCCAAGACTAAAGGAAAGAAAGATAAACAAATCTAACACAAGAAATTGAAAGTCAAATTGGATGAATCTTCATCAGAAGAGTCCGAAATCAAGGAACATGTCGGACTAGCGGTAATGACCAACCACCAAGAAGAGAGCATCTATGAAGGAGGAGTCACGTCAGAAGAAAGCAGCGATAAAGGGGAGCTTCCAACTTCGAACATGACATGGTAAGTAAGCTATGTCTTCTATCCTCTAATCAGTTATATTTCGGTATTAAACAAATGACTAGATCTTTGAGTAAATTTAAAAAAAATAAAAATTTAGACCTAAAATGAAAATTAGCCTTTATATATCCACTAGAGCTTTAAGATCAATTGAAAATTGAAAATGCTAATTCGAAACAACAAATAGAGTTATTGAAAAATAATCATGCATACACGAATTTGTGTTTTCCAAAATACTAGATATAGAAAACTGAACTGGTATATTAGAAATCATAGGGGGCGAATTACAAAAATTCCAAGAAATTATATTCCCCCCAAATTTTTAGTAAATCCAGTAGGAAAAAACTTATTTTGGATCCCTAAATCTGTATTAAACTGTTAAATTTTTTATGCTAATAATTAATGTTTGTTTGTGAATTTTTGTTTTTGTTTATCATCTTTGATTATTTTTAAAAAATATTTAATCTTTGTAGAAAATTTATTTTTAATTTTTCTATGATAGAATTCACTCATATCTACTCATAAATTTTTTCAAAATTTTATAACCACTAGATATATTTTTATGAATTTTCATTCAAAAATTGGTTTTTAGATTACAGTTTGTAGAAAATTTTGAGAATTTTTTATCAGTAAATGAATTTCTTATAAATTTGTTCTTTCTCAAAAATCATAATTTAAATTTTAAAAACACTTTGACTTTGATTTTTGAAAAAATCGAATTTCTTGAACACTAACTGTTAGATTTGACATATTCTAAAAAAAATTAGAAAGTTCAGATAAATAGATAATTTTCTATGATTTTTTTCATCAAAGATGCATGTTCGTTTACTTTAATTTCCTTAAAAAATTTTTATAAATTCCACAAATTGTTGGACAAGAATAAATTTTTTAAAATTTTCTTCTATTTTTCGTTTACCCTTAATATATATATTTTTTGATGTTATCAAAGGGGGAGAACATAGGAATTAAGTTAAGGAAGAGGTTTTAATTGCAATTTTTTTTTAAAGAATTGCAATATGACTTATTTTTTGTTTATGATTTCTCTAACTTAACTCTGATTGATACACATAAAAATTGGAAAGATTGTAAGTACCCGGGGGATAGTTTTGATATAGTCAGCTGAGTCAAGTTAAGACCTGTCGGTTTTAGTTCCTGTGTCTAAGTGTGCAGGAGCTTAGGAGCATAGAAAGTTGAGTGAAAGATGTAGCAGACGAAAAGGATGACATGAGAAGGGAGTCGTGTGAGAAAATAATTAATTCAGACATTATCATCACATTTTAATTTTATTTTATGTTGATAATTCTTATGGCTTAGTCTTTCCTATTTTTGTGGATCATCCCTATTATTGTGGATCATTCCTATTTTTGTGGATCTTAGGGTGATAACCTTTCCTATTTTATGGCTAATCTCTTATCTCTTATGGTGTATAAATAGAGCATAAGAGTGTGTAGAAAAATATCAAGTTTTAATAAGAATTTCTCTTTAGTTATTTTCTTCTCACCTTTCTTCCTTCTTTCGATTTCTTCGTTTTCTTTTTGTTCCTCTTGCATATTGGTGTGGTTCTTGGGTGCGCTATTCTTTGGGTCTGGGCCAACAATTGGTATCAGAGCTTTGGTAGTATAGAGTAGCCAAGAATCCTCGCTTCCCCAAAAATGTCGAGCATCCTAGCGAAGGAGAATGGCGGAGTGTCATTTCCCTATCCGATGCTAAGCCCTCACAATTATACTGTGTGGGCAATAAAGACAGAGACAATTCAGGGAGTCTGGGAGGCGGTGGAGCCAGAGAAAGAAGCCCAGATGGATGCAAAGAAGGACAAAAAGGCACGTGCATACATCTTGCAGTGTGTCCCCGAAGACATTCTTCTCCAAATCGCAACAAAGAAGACGACGAAAGAAGTCTGGGATAGCTTCAAACTGAAGTACCTAGGCAGTGAACGAGTGAAGAAGGCTCGCGTACAAACGTTGAAGAGCGAGTTTGACGCCCTCCGGATGAAGGAGACCGATACTATTGATGAGTTTGCTGGCAAACTCAGCGCTATGAGCAGCAAGTTCTCCACTCTTGGTGCCACGCTTGAAGATTCCTCGTTGGTAAAGAAGTTTCTCGATTCTGTCCCTGATAAATTCTTCCCTATTGTTGCTGGTATTGAGTAGTTCCACGACCTTGAGACTATGCCATTTGAGGAGACTATCGGGGACTGAAGGCATACGAGGAACGAACACTGCGATTACGAGGCAACACCAACGGCACTGAAGGTGAGCTCTTATTTACTCATGCCAAATGGCAAATGCGACAAAAAGGGAGCAGCGTGGACACTCCATCAGGAGTCAAGGGGCGCGGGTCCAGCGGCCCTAATCGTGGCAATTGGCGTGGGCAAGGGCGCGGTCATGGTCATGGTACGCATCGTCAAGACAGTGCAGGAGGCACTAGCAGCAACAACAGTAACACTCGTGACAAGAGACACATAAAGTGTTTTAATTGTGAGAAAATGGGGCATTATGCTTCTGAATGCTACAGCAAGCGTCGAGATGATGAGGCTCACCTCACTTGCGACACCGATGAAGAGCCAACACTGATGTTGAGTGTGTCCCACGAGAAGTCTCACGCTAGCCTAGAGCGGCAAGATATGATTCTGCTCAGTGAAGAAAGGTTTCTACCAGAGATGTATCGCAGCGTTAAGAAAGGAGAAGATAAAGACATCTGGTACCTTGACAACGGTGCCAGCAACCACATGACGTGCCATCGCGAGAAGTTTCAAGAACTAGATGAAACCATCACCGGGAGGGTGAGGTTTGGCGATGGATCAACCATAGAGATCATGGGCAAAGGGACGGTTGTGTTCGAATGCAAGAACGGTGATCAGAAGGCTCTCCATGAGGTATACTACATTCCAAAACTTTGTAGTAATATCATCAGTCTTGGTCAATTGACAGAAACTGGGAACGAGGTGCGCATGGAAGGAGATACCATGAAGGTGATTGATGGGAGCAGGAAGCTCTTGATGCTGGTAAAGCAAACACAAAATCGCTTGTACAAGATAACCTTGAAGACACTCAAGCAAGTCTGTCTCCTGGCAAGCCTAGAAGACCCAACCTGGTTATGGCATGCAAGGCTCGGATATGTCAATTTCCATGACTTGAAGCTATTGGGTGAGAAGAAATTGACAGTTGATGTGCCAATATTGCCCCAGTCGAACAAGCTTTGCGAGGTGTGTGTGATCGCCAAGCATGCAAGATTGCCGTTCTTGTACCAAGCAAACTTTAGAGCAAAGAAGCCGTTAGAACTTCTCCATGCTGATATTTGCGGGCCAATCTCACCATGTACACTTGTCGGTAACAAGTATTTTCTTCTAATTGTGGATGATTTCACTAGGTGGATGTGGGTGTTTGCATTGGCAGCAAAGAGTGATGCATTCCAGGCATTCAAGAAGTTCAAATTCCTGACAGAGAACAAGACTGAGTACAAGATCAGAACACTCCGGACAGATTGAGGCGACGAGTTTCTATCCACGGAGTTTACTCGATTCTGTGAAAATGAAGGAATCGAGTGGTACCTCATGGCTCCCTACACCCCTCAACAGAATGGTGTCGTGGAGCGCCGCAACCACACCGTGATGGCCATGGTAAGATCTCTCCTCAAGGGTACACATATGCCGGTAAGGTTCTGGGGAGAAGCGGTTAGGCATGCTGTCTATCTGCTGAATCGTCTCCCAACTAAGGCCCTAGGAGAGCGTACCCCATTTGAAGCTTGGATGGGGAGGAAGCCACATGTCGCCCACTTGAGAGTGTTCAGTTGTGTTGCATATGTGAAAAACACAACCCCTCATCTGAAGAAACTTGACAACAGAAGCTCACCCATGGTATACTTGGGTGTCGAGGAAGGTTGCAAAGCTCATCGGTTGTTTGATCCAAGCCATGGCAAGCTACAAGTAAGTAGAGATGTCATATTTCAAGAAAATTCTAAATGGACATGGAATGCAGGTGCTAACAATGAAGAAAACTTGTCGAGTTTTATGATGTTGGATCCGCTCTACTCCGATGAGGCGATTGTTGCAGCAGACGTTGAGGCAGGGCGGAAAATGTCATACCATCAGTAGCAGTCATGGTACCCATGACAAGAGCGTCAAGTCCATCTACACCATCATCGAACTCGAGTCCATCTACACCATCATCGAACTCGAGTCCATCTACACTATCATCGAACACCCATGCAACTACCTCGCCTCCGGTAACAAACACGCCCGATTCTTATAAAGGGCCAGTCCGCTATAGGTCCCTTGCCGATATCTACGCCAACACTGAGGAAGTGGTTGGTATTGATGAAGAAGAGGAAGAGCTGATGATGGTGGTGTCTGATGAGCCAACAAGTTATCAAGAAGCTGCAACTGAGGCTTGCTGGTATGAAGCAATAGAGGAAGAACTGTGATCTATTGAGAAGAACAAGACCTGGACCCTAACTGAGCTCCCATTAGGCCGCAAACCTATCGGTCTAAACTGGGTGTTTAAATTGAAGAAAGATTCAGATGGGAAAGTTGTTAAGCACAAAACAAGATTAGTTGCTAAAGGCTATGTACAACGACAAGGCATCGACTTTGAAGAGGTTATGCATTGTCGTCATCTTCACATGGTGCTATGTTGTCTTATCTTCATACATGTCCCCAGCCAGGTTTGGGTCGTGTTGCTAGATTGGTTACATTGGAAATGGAAGATGGCAATGCTTCACATGATGCTCTTCAGCATCCCAAACTGTCTAGAGAAATTACAATACAAAATGTAGTTACAGAGGTTGCTGCCATGGTGGGGGAGAATGCCAGGAGTGAAGTTAGCTGTCATGCGACAACTACTCGGTGTCCGTGATTTATAGCCATGTCTGGATTAGGGGGAGTAATGTGAGAAAATAATTAATCCAGACATTATCATCACATTTTAATTTTATTTTATGTTGATAATTCTTATGGCTTAGTCTTTCCTATTTTTGTGGATCATCCCTATTATTGTGGATCATTCCTATTTTTGTGGATCTTAGGGTGATAACCTTTCCTATTTTATGGCTAATCTCTTATCTCTTATGGTGTATAAATAGAGCATAAGAATGTGTAGAAAAATATCAAGTTTTAATAAGAATTTCTCTTTAGTTATTTTCTTCTCGCCTTTCTTCCTTCTTTCGATTTCTTCGTTTTCTTTTTGTTCCTCTTGCATATTGGTGTGGTTATTGGGTGCGCTATTCTTTGGGTCTGGGCCAACAAGTCGATCGGCTCGGTGCATCCGAGGGATGCGAAGACCACAGAAGAGTACACCGGCGGAGCGAGAATGACAAGCACGACGTCCAAGGGACGAGAAGCTGGGGCAGGAAGATTGCTCGAGGAGAAGACCAGAGATGGGTTCCAGTGAGCCCAACTCTGGATGGCTGGAGATCGCCCAGAAGAAATGGAAGACTAGTCAACCCAAGGCTGACAGAACTTAGCTAGAAAAGCTGCTCTCGGACGCTCGAGTCAACACAGGCGCCGGAGTAATCAAGCACCCATGTAGAGTCAGGCGCCCGTGTATACAGGCGCCCGTCTTCATACGGGCACTTGAGATTTGATACTTATCAACAAACAAGTTGTTGCGACGTGGATAAGCATTGATATGGTATCAGGCGATCGAGTGCACTCGGGCGCCCGAGAAGTGCCACGTTAGTATTTCGATAAGGTTGTCTAGGAGCTATAAATAGGCTCTTTAATTCAAAGTTTTTGATCATTCAAGTTGTACTCAATTCTGTTTTCATTTTCTTCTCTTTTCTCTCTTCTCTTTTCTCAGAGTTTTCTTTTCCGCCCACAAGGAGTTGATCTGGAGTTGAGCTATTCATTTGTCTTGGATTAGCAACCACTCAGGTTACTAACCAAGTACATTTTTGTGTCTCTTTCTTTTTAATAACAATAATTGCTTTTATGTTATTAAATTGTTATAAATAACTCTATCTTTATTAAGAATGATAAAAGATTAGTTTATTCTGTAAGTACCCCTAGTAGGTTTTGATATGGTCAATCAAATTAAGTTAGGTTATGTTGTATTTTGATCCCTGTGTCTAAGTGTGCAGGAGCTTAGGAGCCAAGAAAGTCGAGCGGAAGGTGCAACGGTTGAGAAGGATGACACAGGAAGGGAGCCGACGGGCTCGATGTATCCGAGAGACGCGGAGTTCTGTGGAAGAGTATGCCGGTGGAGTGAGAAGGAGCGCACAACATCCTAGGGACTAGAAGCCGCAATGTCCTAGGGACTAGAAGCCGGGAGGAAGCTTGCTCGATGGGAAGGCTGGAGGAGAATTCAGATAAGCTCAACTATGGAAGGCCCGAAAATCACCCAAGAAGATTCACTGGAGACTGGTCAGTAAAAGACTGAACAAAAGTCACTCGGGCGCCCGAGAGCATTCGTGTGCCCATGAATGAGGACACCCTTATGTACTCGGGCGCCTCTGTTCCCGGGCACCCCAGTGCATATAGGCGCCCGAGAACCAAGATTTATTTGTCAGCTAGCCGTTTGCGAACGTTACGAAGCGGATAACTTCCAGGCCACATGTCAAACACCCCCAAGCACTCGGGCGCCCCTGTTGCGCCAATCAGCATTCAAATAAAGTTGACCAAGACTATAAATAGGCTCCAAGAGCTCAGTTCCAAACATTCATCAATGGTAAATGATTTTTTTTCTATTTTCACTGTCTTTCTGAGCTTTTCATTTTGTAAAGAGGCTTCTCCACCCCAAGGAGTTCATCTGGAGTTTGCGCTTTTTTTGTCTTGAATTAGCAATCTTCCTGGTTGCAAACCAAGTAAATCTGTGTGTCTTTTTTTTTTTCTATCTAGTTTATTTTGATGTTCTTTATTATTACTGCAAACTAACTTCCATCATTGTTGAGCAAGAACAAGAGATAGTTTATTTTTATTTGCAGGGATAATTCACCCCCTCTTATCAATCGTATGATCACCAACATATTCTTACAGGGCTATTCACCCACTCTAGCCGGGTCATTCGATCTCAACACCCATGCCATCAAACACTTAGGGGACCTCGTAATTGGCTATAGTAGTGCGAGCACCAATGTATCATTATGAGGGGTGCCCACTCTCTCCAAATCTCGGCCCCCAAATTGATCGTGCGATCTTCCCTTGGTCCTTGTCCAATTCTAACTCCATTCTCTCCTGCCACCGACTATGAACTTTCCTTGATCGATTGGAGTATCCATCTGTGGCTCCTCCTAAGATGATGTTGATGCTACCTCGATGAGGGAGGTTGTCCTAGGGGTCCATCGTTGAGTGTCATGACCTCTCCGAGGTGGTTCGCAAGATCGAAGAGTCACCTCTTATACTCTTGGGACTTTGGACTGACCTCTTGTCTTAGCAAGGTGAGGGCGCTTATAGGAGATCGACTGGTTGATTCCGAGAGAGGCCTAACTTGCTGGTAGTGTTGCATGATGATAATCATCATTTTATCATATTATTTTGGCTCTTATATTCATGTTTTTAATCCTCTCGTTTTCTTAAAATTGTTTTCATACCTCATTTTACGAGTTTGGATTCATTTAGGGCTTTAGTGTAATTTTTCTTATGTTTGTGGATTTATACTTAAATTGTGCAATTATTATTTGTAGAAGATAGAGAATGAGTTATAAATTAGACTCAAGTTGGATCAACATAAGTCTAAGCTAGGGTTACAAGGGTAAGTCCAATATGGTGAAATTTGAGCCGTTGATTCACATCTGAAGCAACTTGATCCAATATTGAAATTTGGTAGTCCTAGTAGTTCATCCATATTTGGTTGATTCTGGTCCACTTATTTATATCTGAGATGATCTGAGCCACCCATTTTGATGCATCTATTCTGACCATCCATGAGAATTTAATTGATTTGGACCATCTATTGAGAAGTCATCATATCTACTCAATCACACTAGCCACAGCATCCGGGCTAGTAGCCCCCGTGGTTTAACTCCTCCATGTTGACCCTAGGACAGGTTGGCAAGGGTACTGGGAGCAAGCAAATCACCTTTTGCCAGCATCATATCTACTCATTCAGATCTAGATTAATCACAGACATTCGATCAGATTAATTGTAGCGACCCGCCTTCTCCTACCTTAGACGGATCGTTACTTTTGTCTACTTCTCGACTCTAATGCACGACTAAAAATGCGGAAATCTTTTTTTTTTCTTTTTAATCTATCTAAGAACGATATTCTAACTCAAATAGTCATGCATAATACCATGTCACACTTTCTTTCTCAAAAACTCGTAAGAAAATACTTATTGAAACTTGCCTCGCCCAACTCAGCTTACGGGTATCAGTCGACTGATACTGTACCAGTCGACTGATAAGTCTGAAACCTGTTTTTCAGATTCGAAGCCTTGTTTCAAAACTCCACCAAACCTATACTTTCGAGCCATATAAAATCATGACACCATTTCTATACTCTATACCAGTTTTCTAAACAATTTAGCCAATCAAAACGAATCCATAAACTTGAAATTAGGACTTTTGCGGAATTTAGCAAGTTATGAAAAATCTACATAGACTTTAAGCTAGAGTTTGTACCAAACTTAACTTCTAACCATTGAAACTCATCACACAAAATTCTGAAACATCCCTAAGGCATTATCAAATGAGAAAGCAACTTTTCTAAACATACTTAAGCAATAAAAACTTGATCAAAAGGGAAATTAATACTATCTTGGCACATGCATCTATTTCTCTAACAAAGTATCAATATTTCAAACCACCCACACTTCTACTCATCCAATGCAATCATAAGGATACGTATGCTAAATGAAATGACATGAAATCTTTACTCTAAGAAATTGAGCATGTAAAACTATCCAAAGCTTAAATGTTCGCTAAACTCCATAAAGCAAGAACTTGAAATTTGAATAAACTAAAACATTGTAATTCAAATAACTAAATTGTCTCGTCTCAAGGATCTCTCCAAAATCAGCCACCACACACACTTTACTCAGCACCGCCTCGTCGCCTTCCTTCAGAATTGCTTGCCTTTACCTTTATCTGCAGTAAGAGGAAATGCAACTAGTAAGCAAAAAGCTTAGTAAGTACTATCTAGCTCACAAAATCTCGAAAAGTGCAAACATGCTTCTTGAACAATATGAAAATCATATGAGATACTTATATGCTTGAAGGAAAACTAAGAACATGTATAACTCAAAACATGCATACTCAAGCAATAATAAATCTCAATTTACTTTTCTTGGCTCAACTTGAAACTTTAGCTATTCTTTAACTTTTGAAAACTTTCTGAAAACTTTCGAAACTTTGCTAAAGCATATACTTGAAAATAATAATCACTTGGATCCACTGAAGACGTAAGTACCATCTCATGCGCGTTCCCTAAAAGGTTGGGGTAGCGAGCCACCAATCCTAATAGAGCAGACCTTGGTCTACCAGGGCCAAGACCTTGGAATTGGACACCTGGATTTCTTTAACGACGCCCTTGGACGCCGGGTACTGGCCTTAGAAAATAAAATAGCTTTTCTTACTTTTCTTTCTTATCTGAAAATGCCTTGGCATTTTCTGGAGCACCTTGCGTGCTAAAATCCCTAAGTCTTGACTTTTGGGGATTTCTTAAGGCCTTGGCCTTTTCTTTTCTTATCTTTATCTTCTCTTTTCTTTTCTCATAGCTTTCTTAGACCCTAAACTCATATAGGGTACATGAATAAACTTATACATAAGCATACAACAATTAATGAACTAAGATAACATGCAAAAACTTAAACAAAAAGGAAATAACTCTTTTTAAAAAAACTTTTAAAGGAAATTCTCGCGGAAAAACCGCCTCTTACTGCAGGTGAGCAGTACTTACATTGATATCTTGGACTTACAACCAAGATTAATGTCTAGAGCTCGGGAGAAACTTGAGATCTCAGAGAATTCTTCACGTCTACGTGTTCCTCTCGTCGCGGGGATCCCGAATATAGGATTATCTCTTGGAGAAGAGTCTTGGCCGGCCCTCCTTGGCCTTGATGGTGGTCGGCGTCGCCCAAGAGGAGAAGGTGGTCGGCGTGAGGGTTTGGAGAGGAGAGAAATAAAATTTCTCTCTTTAACTATCTATTTATACTTAAGGCAGATTAAACTAACAATTCCTTAAATAACCTTCTCTCCGTCCCTTGTTGTGCTTGATACCCCCAGCCCAGCCGGTCGTGCTCTCCCTTGGTCTCGTGGTGGTCGCGGGTTCGAGCGCCCGCTGCCCTTAAGTGATTTTTCCAGTTTTGGCTTTTTTTTTCCTTTTTCTTTTTCTTTTTCCAAAAATACCAAACGGACTCGGAAAATTCCATAAAAATATTCTAAAAATTCCTAAAAATATCTAGAATATTTCTAAACCATTTCTAAATAATTCTAAGGACTTTAAGAACTAAAAATGGGAATTTTGGGGCGTTACAATCCCCCATACCTTATAAAAAAGTTCGTCCTCGAACTTAGAATAATTCTGGATATCTCTCTCTCATGCTGTCCTCACGTTCCCAAGTAGCCTCTTCATGCTTTTGATTCTGCCAGATGACCTTCACTAGTGGCACTTCTTTGTTTCTTAATCTCTTAACTGCTTTGTCCACTATCTGTGTCGGTCTGCTCTCATAACTAAGATCTTCTTGGATCTGTACTGACTGAGGCTGAATCACGTGGCTAGGGTCGTGAATACACTTCTTTAGCATAGAGACATGAAAGGTACTGTGGATAGCTGACATATCCTCTGGTAGGTCCAGCTCATATGCTACCTTACCAACCCTCTTTATGATCCTGTAGGGTCCTATGTAGCGAGGACTTAGCTTGCCCTTCTTGCCAAATCTCACCACTCCCTTCATAGGAGCGACCTTGAGAAATACTGAATCTCCAACTTGGAATTCAAGTGGCCTACGGCGTGTGTCAGCATAACTTTTCTGTCTACTCTGGGCAGTCTCAATCCTCTGGCGGATCGTCTGGATAGCCTGAGCGGTCTCATCTATAAGCTCAGTCTGGCTGCCTAGTCCTGACTCCATCTCTTTCTTCTCACCAGCTTCTTGCCAACATATGGGTGATCTACATTTCCTGCCATACAATGCCTCATAAGGTGCCATCCTGATGGTGGCCTGATAGCTATTGTTATAGGCAAACTCAGCTAAGCACAGAAATTTGCACCAACTACCTTTAAAGTCCAATGCACAAGCCCTGAGCATGTCTTCTAAAATCTGATTTACTCTCTCTGTTTGTCCATCTGTCTGGGGATGGAAAGCTGTGCTGAACTGAAGTCTGGTGCCTAAGGCGTCCTGAACACACTTCCAAAAATGGGAGGTGAACCGCCCATCTCTGTCAGAAACGATCGACTTCGGGACTCCGTGAAGCCTGATTATTTCTTTCACGTACAGCTGTGCTAATTGCTCTACCGAATGCGATAACTTGATGGCTAGGAAGTGGGCAGACTTGGTCAATCTGTCCACTATCACCCAAATTGCATCGTGTCCATGGGTGGTTCTTGGAAGACCTGTGATAAAGTCCATGGATATTTCTTCCCACTTCCACTCTGGAATGGGAAGTGGCTGTAGAACTCCTCCTGGTCTCTGGTGCTCGGCTTTGACCCTCTGGCAGGTCAAGCAGGTACTGATATATCTGGCCACGTCTCGCTTGAGTCCAGACCACCAGAACCTTTGCTTTAAATCTTGGTACATCTTGGTAGAACCAGGATGCATAGAGTACGGGGTACTGTGGGCTTCTTCTAAAATATTCCTTCTTAGTTCCTCATCATTGGGGACGCAAAGGCGGTCTCCAAAATAGAGGATGCCACTATCTGATACTCGAAACTCTGAATTTTCTGCCTCTTGGATCCCCTGCTTGATCTTTTGGATCTCTGGGTCTTGACTTTGCTTTCTTTGTATATCCACAAGCAGGGTTGACTCTAGAGTCAATGCAGAAAGTTGCCCAATTATTACCTCGACTCCAAAATCCTTTATTTCTTTCTGAAGTGGTAGAGACAGTGATGATAGGGACATTAGTGCTGCACAGGATTTTCTGCTCAGTGCATCTGCCACTTTATTAGCTCTACCTGGGTGGTAGAGGATTTCACAGTCATAATCTTTGACCAACTCTAGCCACCTGCGCTGCCTCATATTCAGATCCTTCTGAGTGAAGAAGTACTTCAAACTCTGATGGTCTGTGAAGATTCTGCACTGCACTCCATACAGGTAGTGTCTCCAAAGCTTCAGTGCAAAAACCACAGCTGCTAGCTCAAGGTCGTGTGTAGGGTAATTCTTCTCATAGTCCTTGAGCTGTCTGGAGGCATATGCTATTACTTTACCATCTTGCATGAGGACAGCTCCAAGGCCCATCTTGGATGCATCGCTGTAGATGTCAAAGGCCTTGTCACTCTCTGGAACAGTCAGGATGGGAGCACTAGTCAATCTTTTCTTCAGTTCTAGGAAGCTGTGCTCGCATTTATCTGACCACTCAAACTTCTGATTCTTTCTGGTCAGGGCTGTGAGAGGAGAGGCTATTCTGGAAAAGTTCTCCACAAATTTTCTGTAATATCCTGCCAGACCTAAGAAGCTTCTGATCTCACTGGCATTCTTGGGTCTACACCAGTTGCTGACTGCTTCTATCTTGGCTGGATCAACTTGAATGCCTTCTTTGGATACAATGTGACCTAGGAAGGTCACCTGATCTAGCCAAAACTCACACTTTGAGAATTTTGCATAGAGCTTCTCCTGCTGAAGGATCTGCAGCACTATCCTCAAGTGTGTAGCATGGTCCTCTGGAGTCTGTGAGTATATGAGAATATCATCAATAAATACAATGACGAATTTATCGAGATACTCCCCTGAAGATGTGGTTATCA